>UESW01001086.1:0-13967 GCA_900491605.1 Calamus simplicifolius
TCACCCGGCTACGAGCCGAAAAGGCAGAGTACGCGCTGGAGGTTGCTCAGCGCCGCGCGCCAATGAGCTAGATAATGCTCAGGTGGCCGAGGAGAAACAGAGAGCGGCCGAAGAGAAGTTGGCGGCGGCAGAACTGGAGGTGTGCGTCTTGAAGACCCAATTAAGCGTGAGGCCAGCGCAGCCCAAGAAGCCACCCGCCAATGTAACTAAATTGCGGGTCTGGAGGCGACAGTGGCGGAGGCCCAGAGGAGGGCCATGAGGCTGAAAGAAGGGGCCGAGGCCGTAGAAGATTATAAGAAATCCGAAGCCTTCGATAATGAGGTGGCCGAGTCAGCGGCGCTAGCTTATGACGCCGCTTCCAAGACTGTAAAGATAAAATCCAGGAGCTTTATGACCTGGAGGATATCGAGGGCTGAAGCGACGATGTCCCTGAGGATGACGCCCCGGCTCCGGATGGTCATTAACAGCTTTTTGGTTTTTCCCCTTGTATTGGTTGTGCCTGACCTGAGTCGGCAATTTTGTAACCTTTACTTTCAATGAATGTTTTCAATCTCTTTCGCTTCATTTGTTCAAACTGCTGTGAAACCGCCAATTGATAGGATCATGTACAGTAGGTCACGCTAAATAGGACCGCGAGCCGTGACGCTGTCTTAAGTGTTGACAAGGCCAATATTCGGTGGTAACGCGTGTGTCAGTTGCTAGTGCCAACACGTAGTTGGTCTTTTGCTGCCGACGCTGAACGCCGGTCTTAGGTGCCAACACGTAGTTGGTCTTTTGCTACCGACGCTGGACGCCGGTCTTAGGTGCCAACACGTAGTTGGTCTTTTGCTGCCGACGCTGGACTCCGGTCTTAGGTGCCAACACGTAGTTGGTCTTTTGCTGCCGACGCTGGACGCCGGTCTTAGGTGCCAACACGTAGTTGGTCTTTTGTGTCCGACGCTGGATGCCGGTCTTAGGTGCCAACACGTAGTTGGTCTTTTGCTGCCGACGCTGGACGTCGATCTTAAGTGCCAACGCGGAGTTGGTCTTTGACTGCCGGACGCTGGACGCGGGTCTTAGGTGCCAACACATAGTTGGTCTTTTGCTGCCGACGCTGGATGCCGGTCTTAGGTGCCAACACGTAGTTGGTCTTTGCTGTCGACGCTGGACGGGTCTTAGGTGCCAAACACGAGTTGGTCTTTTGCTGCCGACGCTGGACGCCGGTCTTAAGTGCCAACGCGTAGTTGGTCTTTTGCTGCCGACGCTGGACGCCGGTCTTATTGCCAATGCTGGATGCCGGTCTTAGGTGCCAACACGTAGTTGGTCTTTTGCTGCCGAGCTGGACGCCGGTCTTAGGTGCCAACACGTAGTTGGTCTTTTGCTGCCGCTGGACGCCTGTCTTATTGCCGACGCTGGGCGCCAGTCTTTGGTTAACATACTCATTCAAAAATAAGAACATGTTTGTTATTCATGCATCAAACAGATTCAAATTAATAACGATAGAATTCTATTGATAGTACCGTCGTAAATTGTCGGCATTCCAAGTTCGAGGGAGCAGCTTCCCGTCTAGCTCTTCGACTTTATACGCCCCATGGTGGAGCACCTCCTTGACACGGTATGGTCCTTCCCATTTTGGTGCCAGCTTGCCCCCTTCCGTCGGCTTTGATACTTCAGCTCTTCGTAGGACCAGGTCTCCTGGCCGGAATGTCTTGGGTCGCACCCGAGAGTTGTAGTGTTTGGCCACTCGCTGACGGAACGCTGCCATCGAAGTTGCGCTTGATCTCGCAATTCTTCCACCAAATCCAGATCAGCCCTTAGCTGGTTGGAGTTGCTTTCTTCGTGGTATAATTCCGTCCGGGGCTAGGAGCTCCTATTTCTACGGGGATGACCGCCTCGGTCCCAAAGACCAAGCTGAAAGGGGTTTCCCCTGTGGGTGCTCGCGGTGTCGTATGGTAGGCCCACAGCACACTGGAAAGTTCTTCCACCCAGCGCCCTTTACAGCTATCTAGCCGAGCCCTGAGCCCTTGGAGGATGATGCGATTGGTCACTTCTCAGCGCCGTTGGTTTGGGGATGCCCTACGGAGGTGAATCGGTGACGGATGCCTAGGCCCTCGCAGAATTCTCGGAAGGCGTGTTATCAAACTGTCGGCCGTTGTCTGTAACGAGGGTGTGCGGTAACCCAAACCGACACGGATTTCCAGAAGAAATTCCTTACTTTGGCTTCCGTGATTTAGCAAGAGCTTCCGCCTCGATCCACTTAGTGAATGATCGACGGCCACACTAGGAACTTACGTTGTCCGGAGGCAGGAGGGAAAGGTCCCAGGATGTCCATGCCCCACTGTGCGAAGGGCCACGGTGCAGCTAGAGGGGTCAGCTGGGACGCCGGTTGATGTTGAACGTTGGCATGACGCTGGCAGCTGTCACATCTTTTGACGAGTTCAGAGGCATCCTCCTTTCATTGTCAACCAGTAATACCCTGACGTAGAGCTTTATATGCAAGAGCCCTGCCCCCCAGATGGCTTCCGCATATCCCTTCGTGTATCTCTCGCAAATATAATTGGCGTCGGTAGGACCGACACACCTGAGGATAGGGTATGAGAATGACCTTCGGTAGAGCTTTCCTCCATAATAAAAAACTTCGGGGCCCATCTTTTCAGTTTCCTGGCTTCGGCAGGGTCTTCTGGGAGGCTACCCTCAGTAAAGTATTGAACATAGGCGTCCATCCAGGAGGGCTCCTGCTCCACTGGCAAAGTTTCTCTTGGTACATCGATGCTCGGGGCTTCTAAGTGTTCTACATAAGCTTTTCCCAACATCCCATCAGCTGAGGCAGCAAGATGGGATAGGGTGTCGGCTCTAGCATTCTCTTGTCGAGGATGTAGCTGACGCTGAAGTGAGTGAATGGGGAAACCATTGAGTGCACCGCGTCTAAGTAGCGGGCCATGATGGGATCCTTTGCCTCGTACTCCTTTGTAATCTGGCCAGCAACCAGTTGGGAGTCGGTAAAGCTCTAAGGCGTTTCACCCCAAGCTCGCGAGCCAATCTTACTCCGGATAACAAAGCTTCATATTCCGCCTGATTGTTAGTAGCTGGAAAGAGGAAGCGAAGTGCACATTCAGTCACAACCCTGTCCGAGTTGGCCAAGATGAGGCCTGCTCCGCTCCCTTGAGAGTTAGATGCCCCATCCACATGGAGAACCCACTCATCTTCGCTGGTTCCAAGGGGCTGAATGTCCGTAGGAGGTTCTTCAGGTGGCTCCATTCCCCAAGTACATTCAACCAAAAAATCTGCCAGAACTTGGGACTTCATGGCCGACCGGGGGCGGAAAGATATATCGAACTCCCCCAGCTTGAGGGCCCACCTTGCCAGCCGGCCGGAAGTATCTGGACGAGCCAGAACCGCCTTCAGAGGCTGGTCTGTGATCACTGCGATCGGGTGGGCTTGGAAGTATGGCCGCAGTCGCTGGGCAGACACGATCAATGAGAAGATGATTTTTTCCATGTTTGAGTAGCGGGTCTCTGCATCATGAAGTACCTTACTCGTATAATATACTGGCCTTTGTGTGCCGTTAGTGTCCATACGGACTAGCACGGAGCTAACAGCCTCAGGAGAGGCCGCAAGGTATAGAAGGAGCTCTTCTCCGCTCATCGGCTTGGCTAGCAGTGGCGGGGTAGATAAGAATGTCTTTAACCCTTCGAACGCCTCCTGGCATTCTTTGGTCCACTCGAACTCGTTGATTCGGCGAAGCGCCTTGAAGAAAGGCAGACACCTTTCAGCAGACTTGGATAGGAAGCGGCTTAGGGCGGCTACTCTTCCTGTCAGCGTTGTACTTCCTTCTTATTGGCGGGAGGCCTCATGTCCAAGATGGCTTGGACTTTGTCTGGGTTTGCTTCAATCCCCCTCCGGTCACCATGAAACCCAAAAACTTCCCAGCGGTCACCCCGAATGCACATTTGCGAGGGTTCAGCTTCATCTGATACCGACGAAGGCTGTCAAAAGTTTCTGCTAGGTCCGCAATGTGGTCACCGGCATGAACGCTTTTCGTCAGCATGTCATCCACGTATACTTCCATGTTACGTCCTATCTGACCTTCAAAGACTTTGTTCATCAACCTCTGGTAAGTAGCTCCCGCATTCTTTAACCCGAAAGGCATTACCCTGTAGCAATACAGCCCCTTTTCGGTTATGAAGGAGGTAGCTTCTTCATCTGCCGGGTTCATCCGGATCTGGTTGTATCCAGAGAAAGCATCCATGAAGCTAAGAACCTCATGGCCGGATGTTGCGTCCACCAGTTGATCGATTCGAGGCAGGGGAAGCTGTCTTTGGGGCATGCCTTGTTGAGGTCGTGAAGTCTACGCACATTCTCCAACTTCCATTGGCCTTGCGGACCAGAACCACATTAGCCAACCATTCGGGGTAGTGGACCTCCTGAATATGGCCTGCAGCCATTAACTTGCGGATCTCTCATCGATAGCTCTTTGCCTGTCCGGAGCAAGTTCCTCTTTTTCTGTCGGACCGGCCGGCACCCTGGCTTGAGGATAAGTTGGTGGGTGATTACTTCTTCCGGGACGCCTGGCATGTCCGAGGATGACCATGCGAAAACGTCCGTGTTGGCTCGTAGGAAGGTAAGAAGTTGACGATGTACTTCCTCCGGGAGCGATGCCCCCAGCTGAACAGTCCTTGCTGGATCATCATCCAAGGAGAGGGTTAGAAGGTGCTTTGCCGGCTCTCCCCTTTTTCCCAACTCCCTAGGATCGAGTGACTCAAAGGCTATTGCTGACTCTGCGTTCAGCGGGCTGGGCGACAGATGGTAGCAAGGCGGAAGTGGGCTTTGCTCCCCCTTCATCTCTCCGATCCCTTCGTTGGTGGGAAATCTTACCAATAATCTCTTAGTGGAGATCACGGCATCTAGCAAATTCAGCCTCGGTCTTCCCAAGATGGCGTTATAAGCCAGCGGGACCCGGACTACCAAGAAGTTTATGACCACGATGCTCTGACATGGAGGAGTCCCAGCCGTGACCGGGAGAGCAATTTCGCCTTCGACGCTCACTGAGTCTCCCGTGAAGCCCATTAGTGGTGTGGCAACGGGTCGGAGTAAAGACCTTGATAAGTTCATCCGAACAAAAGCCTCGTAACTCAAGACATCCACAGAGCTCCCACTATCAATTAGAATTCTTTTTACAGGGTGTTTAGCTATAGTCATGGACACCACGACGCTGTCGTCATGTTTATTAACTACCCCATCTAAATCCTTTCCGAAGAAAGGTATTACAGAGTCTATTCCCTCTCGTGGCCTCTTCGAACCACCATCCATTCCCCGAGAGATCATAGCTATTGTCTTCTCAGTTGGGGTATTATCCACACCAGCCTGGCGACCTAGGGGCGCCGTGGGGCCCGTCGCGGGGAGATTCCCCCTTCGGACAAACTTGCCCAGGTGGCCTTGCTGAACCAGCTCCTCGATGGCCTTTTTTAGATGGCGGCAGTCTTCGGTGTCGTGGCCGTAGTCCCGATGGTACTGGCAGTAAAACTCCTTGTTGCGGGGGCCCCGGACTTCAAGGGAGCCGGACGCTTGAAATACGGTTCCTCCTCGATCTCCAATAGGATGTGAGAGATGGGGGCCATGAGGGGAGTGAACTGCTCTTTAGGAACCAGCACCTGTGGCCGGCGATCCGAGCGTCGTGGAGGCTCGGGCTTCCGAGGTTGTGCACCAGCGCGGTCAGAAGGCAGTGGTTTGTTACCGGAGTTCTTGTCAACTTCTCTCCGAGAAGAATCTGCTTCGTCTGCGTGGATGTACTTCTGTGCCTGGCTCAGAAGCTCGGCGTAGGAATGCGGAGGCTTCTTATCCAGAGAGAAAGCGAATCTGGACGGGCAAAGTCGTCTCTTCAGGGCCAAGGTGGCAACAGAGTCCTCCAGGTTGTACACCTCCAGCGCTGCTTCCTTAAATCGAGCGACGAAATCCTTTAAGGTCTCGCCACTCTTCTGCTGGATAGCAAAGAGGCTATCGGCAACTCGTGGGATCTTTCGACAGGCATCAAAATGAGCCAGGAAGGACCGCTCAAGTTGCCGAAACGAGTTGATGCTGCGTGGGGGCAGACGGGAGTACCACGCGCGTGCCGCCTTACGGAGCGTGGCCGGGAAGGCGACGCATAATAAGGAATCCGTCGCTCCCTGGACCTGCATGAGGACTTTGTAGCTTTCCAGATGGTCCAGGGGTCCGTCGTTCCGTCATATGGATCCAATTGAGGGAGACGAAACCGGGGGGAGACTGGTTCCTCCATGATATGGCGAGAAAGCGGGGGGTGACGCTCATACTCCGCTGCATAGGGATCGGCGATCCGACGGCTGAGTTCGTCCAATCGCCGATGGTACTCGTCAAGCCTTTGCTCGGCCCGTCGGGTGGTTTTCCGGGGAGTGTTACCTCGGGATGAGTCGGAAGAAGAAGATCGCCGGCGCAAAGAATGTGCCCGCTTGGACTCCTTTTCTTCCGGTCGGTGGTGGGGACGACCGGAGCGACGGAAGGGAGACCGTCGTCGCTTTGAGGTCCCTTGGGACGAGTCAAAAGAAGAAGATCGCCGGCGCAAGAATGTGCCCGCTTGGACTCCTTTTCTTCCGGTCGGTGGTGGGAGCGACCGGAGCGACGGGAGGGAGACCATCGTCGCTTCGAGGTCCCTTGGTGATGAGGTTCGGGGGGTGAGCGGTGAGAGACCTCAGGCGAGGTCCCTCCTTGTTGAGACTGAACTGTTCCTTGCACCCCTTCGCCCATCACAGGTGGTTGAGTTACAGCAGCCACATAACGCTCTTGTAGCCCTCGGACCATCGTCGTCAGATCCTGGACCTGATGAGCTAGAACATCAAGCCGGTCGGGTTGGCTTGTCGGTGCGAGGGGTGGAGCATGGGGGTTGGCCTCCGAATGCTCAACTCGCGGGATGTGCCCGGCTGCCTGGCTAGAGGAAGCCTCTTGTGCTCGCGTGGTCACCATCACTTCCTTTGCAAACTGGAGGGATTCCAGGGAGAATTTTTGACCTGGTCTGCACCCCCCTACCTGGCGTGCCAATCTGTTGCGGCCGAATCACGTATGATGAACGTCGAGCATGCTAGGATCACCGTGTGCGCAGAGAGACCGCCGTCTTCCTCCTGGAGCCTGCAAAAAGTCCCGGACCGGTGATTCCGGCGGGAACCCTCCGACGCCCAAGTTAGTGAGTCATCGAACAGGGATATGATTTTTTGTAGAATTATGCTAGAGCGAGAGTTTCAGAGAGAGTCCCCTTGTATGGAGCACGGGTCCTCTTTTTATACCTGTTGGGGATCCCGTTTACCTCGGTCTGTTGGAATCGTCGGATCCGTCCTGTTGCGATGTTTTATTGAACGGCAAGTCGTTAGACTGTTGCTGGATAAGGGCCGCTTATAGCGGTAACTGCCTATCAGGCTAACACTTGCTCATGATTTTGGTGGGCAAGGTGCTTAGATTCCGGGGTCGGCTGTATGAAATGTGTGAGAGAGACACTGCGGGCCGACGCTAGGGGCCGATGCCGGAGGCCAGAGCCAATGCAGGAGGCCGGAGACAAAGTTCCAGCACAGGAGGTCGGAGCTGAAGACCGACACTGGAGGACGGCACTGGAGGCCGACGCTGGAGGCTGGCGATGGAGGCCGGCGCTGGAGGCCGGCGCTGGAGGCCGGCGCTGGAGGACGGCACTAGATGCCGACGCTGGAGACTGACGCTGGAGGCCGGCATTGGATGCCGACGCAGGACGTCTGTCTTTGGTGTTGACGTGTAACTTTGGTGCCGACGCAGGGTGTCGGTCTTTGGTGCCATTGCTGGAGGCCGACGCTGGGGGACGGCGCTGAAGGCCGACGCTGGAAGCCGACGCTGGAGGCCGACGCTGGAAGCCGGCGCTGGAGGCCGACGCTGGAAGCCGGCGCTGGAGGCTTTGGGTTTTGTTGTCACATCATTGCTTTCGAAAACCGCGCAGAAGATAATACTCCCCCAGGTAATCGGCCAGCCATATCAGTGGGGATTAAAGCCAAAACTTTTAGCAAGACTCATTGCAATTTGGGGATTAAAAACATGGAACTGCTCTGGATTAATTTTCAAGTAGTTCCTAATTTTTGTTACATTGGTTAGTTCACTGCAGATGTTTGCATATTTTGAACCAAGAGTTGTATGTACATTTATTCATCAGTCCAATTTTATTCACCTTTCTACTTCATTTCCCATAAAAAATATATATACTGATACTCAGTCAAGGTCCCTTTTAGAACTACAACGAAAGTTGTTCTCTGTTTTGAATGCTTGAAACAACTGCTTGAATAAAAGTTTACTTCATTAGTTAAACATTTCTTGTATGAATCTACAGTGAGGATTAGAACGACCAGTTTGTGAAGACCCTTGCACTGGTGACATGTTAGATGTCTAGGAAAATTTATAGACTTAAAATTGAGCTTCTTGCTCATTCTCAAAAATTTAAAGCACATTGGAACTGTAGTAGAATGTACATGCATCAAAATGCTGACAGTGTAATGAGAAGAAGTCCAAGACATCAGTGCATGACATGAAAAGGAGGAGGAAATTAACAAAGAAACAAGTGGTAAGAAATAATTTCTAATTGGTTTTCATTTCAAACAGTCTCATCTTTGATAGGGCCAGCCACAAACCAGTCAGTACATGTTGATCCTAAATTAATACAAGGCCTTGTTTCCAGCTACAAAACAGTCTCATCTTTTCTAACAATAAAACATCCAGGCTGAAAGTTTTTAAAGGAAAAAAGAGAATGCTTGAGAGAGGACAAGGCTATGAATAAATTACCAGTAATAACTTTCAATTGAACCTTATAAACCCCCCAAATCATCAGAAAACAAGAGAAATCAAAAAAAAAAAAAATCCAAGTGAAACAGAATCGCGAGCAAGAGGGTTTTATAAAGTCCTTCTCACCTCGTCCGAGGGCTAACAGAGAGGAGCTCGGCGTCCGCAGGCGGAGAGGAGCTCGGGGGCTGACGGCGTCCGGGGGCTGACGGCGTAGACGAGCTCGGGGGGAAGACGGTGGGAGCAAGGGTTTCAGAGAAAAAAATCGCGCGAGGGTTTCACAGAGTATTAAGGAGACCTTATTACGGCGAAATTAACTTTCGTCGTAATAAGGTCCCATACGAAAGATTTTTTTCACTATATTACGATGAATTTTTAATTTCATTGTAATACGTATATTTATTACGGTGAAAAATTTATTTCGCCGTAATAAAAAGAAAGAAAAATTAAAAAAATTAAAATCGTAAAATACAATGGACTTATTACGATGACTTATAAAAGTCGTTGTAATAAGTCTTTTAATTACGGTGAAAAATTATTTTGCCGTAATAAAAAGAAAAAAAAATTAAAAAAATTAAAATCATAAAAAACAATCTGGACCTATTACGATGAATTATAAAATTCATCGTAATACTTCTATTTATTACGGCGATAATTTATTTTGCCGTAATAAAAAGAAAGAAAAATAAAAAAAACTAAAATCATAAATACAATGTGAACTTATTACGATGACTTATAAAAGTCATCGTAATAAGTCTTTTAATTACGGCAAAAAATTATTTCACCGTAATAAAAAGAAAGAAAAATTAAAAAATTTAAAATCATAAAAAATAATCTGGACCTATTACGACGAATTATAAAATTTGTCGTAATACTTCTATTTATTACGGCGATAATTTATTTCGTCATAATAAAAAGAAAGAAAAATAAAAAAACTAAATCATAAAATACAATGTGGACTTATTACGATAAAAGTCGTCGTAATAAGTCCTTTACGATGAATTATAAAATTCATCGTAATACATATATTTATTATGGCGAAAAATATTTCGCCGTAAAAAAAGAAAAAAAATTAAAAAAAATTAAAATCATAAAAAATAATCTGGAACTATTACGATGAATTATAAAATTCATCGTAATACATATATTTATTACGGCAAAAAAAAATTTCGCCATAAAAAAAGAAAGAAAAATTAAAATCGTAAAAAACATCTGGACCTATTACGACGAATTATAAAATTCGTCGTAATACGTCTATTTCTTACGGCGACAATTTATTTCGCCGTAATAAAAAGAAAAAAATTAAAATCATAAAATACAATGTGGACCTATTACGATGAATTATAAAATTCGTCTGTCTTTTTATTACGGTGAAAAAGTATTTCGCCGTAATAAATAATTGTTACGACGAATTTAATTTGTATTTCGCCGTTATAAATAAACCTATAACGACGAAAAACATTTCGCCACAATAGGTTGGCCACAAATACCATATTTTCTTGTAGTGCATATTGTTGTATATTTTAGATTAATCCAAAATAGTATATCATAATAAAAGAGAAGAAGTCGTATGGCATGTATATAAAACCTATGATCTGACAACCAAAATAAGTGATTTTTAAACATTTTGGTTTCTAACATATCATCATGCAATAGGCGTATATCAATCCATCTGGAATCAAATACATCAACCTCAATCAAGAGATTCTCTGTTATTAGAAACGCATGCCACCAAATGATCTTGTAACAATAGGCTTAATCAATATCTTTAAAAAAAAAAAATCTTTAAAAAAAAACAAAACTAGAGGCGTTCAAACATGGCTATCAGAAATAACTTAGAAAACCTACTGCACATGAGGCGTGACAACGCACACAACGCGTCAAAGCCCCCCACGATGTCTATCCATTTTTGAAACGATAGAAACAACTTCCAAAAAAAACCCACCGCATAAATCGCGTGACAGCCAAACAACTTTTAAAACTCATAGCGCACAGCGCAGCCGAATATGGCCATAATTAATGTCTATCTATTGTTTAAAAAACCCATTGCACACAACGCGTGACAGTCGAATTATCGAATATCACCGAATATGCCCATAATTAATGGCTATCTATTTTCTGACACGATAGACTTAACTAATATCTTAATAAAAATCTTTGAAAAAAAAAAACAAAACTAGAGGCATCTAATGAGGCGTCCAAATGGGACTACCGGAAACAACTTCGAAAATCCACCGCACACAATGCGTGACAGCCGAATATGCCCATGATATCTATCTCAACCAATATCCAAAAAAAAAATCTTTAAAAAGATAAAACCAGAGGCGTTCAAATGAGGCTACGACAAACAACTTCAAAAACCCACCGTATACATCGTGTAAATTTGCTCTCAGACCATATCCGAATGCAAGGGTTTCACAAAGAGTCAAAATCACTGCTGGACAAGAAGGGCAAGATGAAGGTAAAAAAAAAAACAGGGTGACAGCCGGATATCGCCGAACGAGGTGTGCATCCAAAACGAGGCATCGGCATCGCACACAACGCGTGATATCAATATCTTTAAAAAAAAAAATATTTAGAAAAATAAAACCCACTGCATATATCGCGTATATCCGCCGAAGATGCCCATGATATCTATCTATTTTGTGAAACAATAGGCTCAACCAACATCTAAAAAAATATGCTCATAATATTTATCTTAAAAGAAATATTAGAAAGAAAAAGAAAAAATAAAAAAATAAAACAGAAGCGTCCAAATGAAGCTACCGAAAACAACTTTGAATATACCCACCGTAATGCGTGATAGGTTTAACCAATATCTTAAAACAAATATTAAAAAAAAAAAAAAAAAACTAGAGGCACGTCCAAGCTCACCGCACACAATATGCGTGATAGCCGAATATGCCCATGATTCTATCCATTTTGTGAAACGATGGGCTCAACCAATATCCTAAACGATGGGCTCAACAAACCGCTGCACCGTGTGATAGCCGGATATCGTCCGAATATTGTGCCTATATAAATTTGCTCTCAGACCATGTCCAAATGCAAGGTTTTCACAAAGAGTGGAAATCCCCGCTGGACAAGAAGGGCAAGAAGAAGGTAAAAATCTCATTATTTCGTGTTCTGTCGTGCCTTGTTTTGATTCTAGTAAGTTCTGATGTGAAATCTGATTCGAAATCTTCATGGTCTCTATTTTGCTGATAGATTCCGGATGGGTTGTGGTGTGATATTGGTTGCATTGCATGGTCCGATCTTGGTTTTGGTTTTGATTTTGTATCTTAATTTTTTAAATTTGAGGAGTCTAGATCCATATTTTGGAAAACTATATAGAGATTTTGAAATTGGAAATTTGAGTAGCCTATATTCCGGAACATTTAGTTGTTTGAAAGTGAAGGGATTTCGAAAAGAGATGAAAAGTCTGAGATGCGCTATAGGATTTTTTTTTTTCCTGCTGCCCTTGCAGTCAAGTAAAACGCCTTTATCCTCTCCTTTTGTCTTTGTTTTGATCGGTGTAGTTTTGTTGAACTTTAAATCTTCATTTGGCGAGGTGTAGATATCTCTGTTTCTCCATCAATTTTTAATTTTGCAGATGATGAGATAATTCTGGTTGCAGAGATTCTTCAGTATATGATATTAGGGTTTACTAATATGTTGATCTATATTTATTTCTTGTCCTAATTCTATTCCACAATAAAAACTTTGTTCCTTTTCATTTTCAATGCATACCTTCGTTGTGTAACTATTTAAGGGTTTCTTTTATGTTTTATTTTTTCTCCATCATGTGCTACTTTTGGGAATCTCTTAGATGAAGATAGTGAAGGATGGATGTCTTCAACCATACCTGAAATCTCTTGTTTTTCTTTCAATTTTTTTTTTTTTATTTTGCGTAACGAAATCAAAGAAAAGATTTTTCAATTGTTTGGAAGCAGTAACTTATCTATTGGATTATAATGACAGTTTCATTTTCTAACTCTAATTTCAACCTTCATCTCATATTTTCAGGTTAATATTTTTGAAAATTTTGGAGCTAGCCTATGGAAAGGCAAGCCTCCATTTTTAGGTGCTGGCACTATCATGAATAGTTACAAGATGAGGCTTAGAGTTCGATCCCAAAGGCATCCATCAGTACGTAGTGGTCGAATCCAAATTGTTATGCCAAGGTACGCCAACTTTGATGATGATTTAATTATTTCTTTTTGAAAAGAAAACTCTGCTGCATCTTGGTCATGACGTGGCAACGATGACCTCTGTTTCAAACAGATAATGACGGTGGTTGGTGGCCATCGTGTTGCAATTTTTGCGAAAGAACGAATTGAAGCCGGTGAAGAGATCTTCTATGATTATGGATATAGACCTGATCAAGCGCCAGAATGGGAACGGAGACCGGAAGGATCAAAATGAGATCATTCAGTGGTCTCCCAGGGCCGGGCACATAAAGTTAGCTTGATATTTTGAGTCAAGATTATCTAAAATATTGTCAATGTGTATGATAAATATTATAGAGACGCTTGTGAAACAATATTTTTTTTACCACGAGGGGGTACGCCGATTGGACGCCCATAGTTTTGATTTGTTTAAAGATTTTGCTCCCTTCCATTTAGATGTTTAAAGATTTTGCTCCTTTCCATTTAGATGCTAGATATGTCCCATGCATTGCACCGATGGATCTCCAAAGGCGGCTGGACCTGCATAAAAGTCCTTGCGCGAGAGGCGTTGGGGGTGGCCCTCGCGGAAGACCCTTCGACGCTCAAGTCAGTGGAGAAGAAATCGGCGAATATGGGGAGAAGGATCCTCCGGGAAGAGTTCCTTCGAGCTCTCATGGGAGCTTTCATGGCGGAGTGTAAGAACTGAAAATAAAAATGGGCGTAGAATAGCCGTACCTGAGAGGCTTAAGGGTGGTAGTATTTATAGGCGGTCACCTGACTTCTTGGACGTGCTCTGGATGAGGTCTGAAAGTTGTTGGGATTCGAAACGGATTCGAATCAAGTTGTTACAAGGCCGGTAGGATTCATATCTGGTTAGTTAGAGGATCGATGGCTTGGAGGCGGGGAGAGCTGGCCGATGGCTCCAGACTCAGTGGCCACATGGTCCCTAGGCCACTATTGTAGGTCCTAGGCCACGTCTTGGCATGATTCCTTGTTTGGAATCTTATTCTGTTACAGTGAATTTGAACTCTCCTGCCAGATTCC
>UESW01001087.1:0-13935 GCA_900491605.1 Calamus simplicifolius
TTGAGCAAATCAGTTTAAATCTTTTAAAAAGTCTTAAATTTTTAAGAACCCAATTCACCCCCCCCTCTTGGGTTGCCATCTGGGCCAACACTTGTGGTTTAGATGATTTCTTCAATGGTTCAGTCTTTCGGTGGTAGCAGTCCTTCGCCACATGATTTATCCTTCCGCACACAAAGCAGAATGTACCTTTATAATTCTTTGACTTCTGATTCGGTCAGTTCTGGTTTGATCGGTTCTAAGGAGGTTTGTATGATTGGTTGGATCTAGATTGAAATTTCTTTTTCTTAAAATTCTTTCCCTTAGGTTTGAATTGATTTGGAGTTGGATTTGACTCAGTCAGATGGATTTTAGGTCCAAAGTCGGTCTTTTGATTTTGATTGAGCTTAAGCCGGTGTTCTTCTTCAATCCTAATAGAGTTAATCACTTCTGTTAGGGTCAGGCTACCTTGCTTATGACTTAGCTCTCGAGCAAAGGATGACCAAGATGGTGGAAGGGCATCTACTAAGGCTTGGACCTTATAGTTTCAGAAAACTACAACCAGTCAATTTTAACTTTCTAAAAAAACCTTGGAATTCATGAATTTGAATACTAATGGGTTTGGAATCTACCATTATGTACTTTCTAAATTTTGATATAGTGAATCTATCTAACTAGCATCAACCATCCCATATTCAGCCTCAAGAGCATTCCATAGTTCCTTAGCAGTTTTAGTAGGAAGGTAGTGTTGGGAGATTGTTGAGAAATTATTGCCCCAATCTTATTGATTTTGATGATTACCAAAAGCCATGAGTATATTAAAAGATGTAATGAGTTTATTCACATGAGCAATGAATTTATTAGAACAATCAATGAGTATGTCAAGTATAACTTTAATCAATTTGAAAGTAACTTAATGCTCCATGTTTATGCTTCAAAAGAAATTTTATACTTCATATATTAATCAATGAGTTTTTGGAACATTTCTTGAATTGATTCTTAATGTCAATTTATTATATTCAAGTCAAAATAATGATTTAAAATGAATCTGAATGAATTTAAAGTCAATCAGAAAACTTTCTGATTTTGATACGTTCCGGAGCCGACTCTTGAGTTTCAGAGTCGACTACACTTAGAGTACAGAAATGACTGTCTGTCTCGAGTCGACCCATGTAATTTCTTGAGTCGACCCCTGATTCTGTCGAGCCGACTCCATGACTGTGTGAGTCGACTCCGCTCAGACACCAGAGGTGTGTTTTTCTGAGCACTTCGCGAGTCGACCCCTAACTTTCATGAGTCAATCCCCGACTGTCAGGAGTCGACACTTTATTTTTGATGAGTCGACCCTCTAACTTTCTATGCATTTCTATTTTTGGTATCACGACTTCGAGCCGACTCGCGGAAAGCAGGAGTCGACTCCAACAATCTGGGCGCGATTTTTCTGAATGCCAACTCAGCGCAACGGTAAGATTTTCTATCAACGGCTATATTCTTTGTTTCTAACGGCTATATTTTTGCAGAATCTATAAATAGAGAAGCGTTTTCAAATCAAAAGAAAGAAATAGACATTCAAATCAAAAGAGAGAAATCTTTCAGAAAAAGAAGAAAAACAGCGTCACTTGAAAAAATCCGTGATTCAAAATAGAGTGAAAGAAAAAGTGTGAAATCAAAGGAAGCTCCTTCTGTGCTCAAGCTCAACAATCCAAGGAAGCTTCAGAAGAAAATCCAAGAGCTATTCAAGAGCATCTCAAGATATTTTCTACATTTGAAGAAAAGCTCAAATCAACTCCAACGTACTGTCCGTGAAGAATCCAAGCTGAGGCCCGATTCTACACTTCAAAGGAGTTGATGAAAAGAAGAAAAGAAGAAAAGCTCAAAGCCAACCAACTGCAAATCAGGCTTTTCTAAACTTTGTTCTTATATTTGTTTATCTGCTCATTGAGGAGCTTTGTAATTGAAAAACATCATTTCTATTATTTGTGTCTAGTTCAATCTGGGGGATTGAACTAGAGGAGGTAGTCTTACCTCGGTACAAGCTTGGTTAAGCTTGTGTTAGGGTTTTTGTGCTGATGAGCCCTTGAAAACCAGCTGGGTTCGTTGTGATCCCGGGAAAACAACAAGTTAGAGTTGTGAGCTTGTAAAACAACTCGGCTGTAATCAAGGAAGATTATAGTGTGGACCCAAGTGAATCTTGGGAGTGGACGTAGGTGTTGGATACACCGAACCACTATAAAATCTTTGTGTTTGCCGTGTTTCCATTGACTCTATCTCTATCTCTGTTTTATTCACTGCACTTTGTATTACATTGCATTGCCTTCATTCTTCTTAAGCAAACTATCTTAAAAGGCTAATTTTTTAAAGAACCCAATTCACCCCCCCTCTTGGGTTGTCTCTGGGCCAACAGGTAGACATCATAAAAATTATCATATAGGGCACTTAAAATTCTATGTCTACAATGAAAATCTATTTCTTGGGGTATTTTGATGAAGATGAGGTATCAACTATACTAGAAGAACCTTGTTGAGTGTTAGATTTGGGATCTAATAATTCTATGGCAAAATAAACCTAAAGTGGTAAGCCAGCATTTTACTTGACTTTGCCACCTCCTAAAGAATAATCCATTGCATTTTTCATGTTTAATTGCACTAAGATCATTAGAACCCATTTTGAAAAGGTTGGTTTCTTAATTCGTTCTGCACAACCAAAAGTATTTAAATTTTTTAAATTAATGATTTTTCAAATATTTCTAGATTTTAAATTTAAATTCAAAAGAATTAAATCTAGAAACTACTTGCAATTATAATAAAACCACTAAGCAAAATTAACTCAAATAAGTCAATTTTGAATTTGAGTTTCAATTTTTTATTCAAAATTTGAATTTCAAATTTGAATTTTGAATTTTAAATTTTAAATTCAAAACTCCTTTTTTTTAAAATGAATTACTTATAATAAAATCTAGTAATTTCTAATGATAGGAAAAACTTGTCCTTAGCTGTTAGAAAAATTATTTTGAATTTTGAAAAAATCTTTTTAGAAAATGCTAGAATAATTAATTTAAAATTTAAATTCAAAATCTAAATTAAAGTTAAAAGGAATCAAACTGATCGAGGCGTGTTAGACATTGCCCTAAAGATAAGTTTTCGCCCCTCATGCTGGTTGTTGGCGATTTGTCCCAAAGATACAATGATCCGGCTCGATCCGATCCTCCTACCGCGAGCACGATCGGGTGGAGGTGCAAATCCAATGATACTTCATATGCCTAAATAAAAATATAATAATAAAAAGGGTAAATAAATCTTTTACCATCAGTAGCTAGTGAGACAGACTTCCTTGTTGAGATAGATTACCAACTCCAAGACAGACTTCCTTGTTGAGACAAACTTCCTTGTTGAGACAGATTTCAAATCTCAGCACTTGCAACAACAGGATCCCAATTGCAACAATAGGATCCCAACTCCAAGACAGACTTCCTTTTTGAGACAGACTTCGAGACAGATTCTCAAATCCTAGCACTTGTAACAACAAGATCTTCAACAATCGAATAATCTTTTAGGATTTGGATTTTTATTTTCTGCCTTCTCTATCCTCTTTTTTCCTTAGCCTATATATATATATATATATATATATATATAAAAGATATTTTTAATCTGTTAGACTTTGTTACAGTTTAAATTGAAACGTTAGCGCAATAAAAGAATTCAATGCATGCTCGCGGAACGCTCCGCAACATCTCCAACGTCTCCAACGTCCCACACACCTTTAATGTTTCCCCTTTTATTTTTTAACTTTTTTCCTTTTTTTTAATGGTCAAAAGTCAACAATCATAACTTGAATAACATTATATAGGCGCCAATGCCATGGTATAAACACAAAAACAGGTTTTTAGCGACATTCTGATTATGGAAAAGTTGAAAAAATAAAAAAAATAATTAAAATATATTTTTTAAAAAAAATACCCTATGTTGCAAATAATTCCTAACCAGAAACAAATAGTAGATAGATGAACTCAGCATTGGAAAATAATATCGCAATTGCTACAGTATGTTTCTTGTTCATGCATGTTTGTGTATTTATCCATTGGTTATCTTTATAGGCAGCCATCTCCATGGACACGACAAAAAACAGATGTGTTCTAGAAGCAAGTGCAAAGATTTTCGTAACTTGTCTCCATCTGATGCCTAGTCTGTGAATGAGTCATTAAAAGAACTTTCTTAAAAGTGATTAGGCCACAAGACCCTAATAAAAAAAAGAGTCAATAAGATCTTTTTTCCTTTTTCTTTTCTGTGGCATGTGTGTTTAACAACAGGTGCAGGGAAAAGCATGGTAAGTGATGCAATGTCTGGAAGATAATCCTTACTTGGCATTGCATATTTAAATGTTTAAAAAAGATATACTAAATGCAAAGGGTAAAAGAAAACCTGAAATTGGGGGTAGTCAGGAGCACTAAAAGGGTAATGAGCTTTCCTGATTCCACTGTATGATCTATTGTATAGCCATCATCCATTCCAGTAAGATCATTCAGCTTATCCCTTGCATCAGGGCCTTCATGTGACCTGATAATCAACTATAGTTCCAAAATAAACAAGATCTCAGAAAATTCAAGCTGCAAATTTAACATATCTATATAAATTAAACATCTAAAATATAGGATGACACAAAGCCAAAGAAGCAATCCAATCATAACAACAAAATCTTGATAATAATGTTTCCAAGAATAATGTTTCCAAGAGAAATCTGACCGTAGTTGTTGGCAATTTCTAATTAATGAAAATAAGGTGTCAACCTTATATCATTGATCGAATATTATTTAAAAAAAAGAATATGAAAAGATACAAACATATCTTAAAAAGGTTTTAAGCCCTGTTCTAGTTATCCTAGTAGGGAAAATAGAATACAATATGATGACGCTCGATCACCTCTTCTGGACGTCGGGAACGGAGGTACTTCTCGAATCTTCACTTCGCCAGGTTGCCTGCAAAGAAGTCCCGGGACCGGAGGGGGTCTCCGGCGGGACCCTTCGACGGCCAAGTTAGTGACTGAGGTCACAGCTGAAGAAGGGCTCGAGTGAGCCCTATTTTGTGTGGAGAAGAGGGATCTTCGAGTGGAGGAATTCCTTTGAGAGTAGAGATGGCGATTTTGGGGGTTATCGCGCCTACCTGTTTGGTGTATGGATTCACCTTTTTATAGGGGTTGATTCTGGCACGATCACGTGGGATTGTTTGAGTCAGAAGATCTGCTGAGCCCTTGCGTGAATCTGGGCTGGTCAGTGGGCTACGTCCCATCAGCCGGCGGGGCTGTTGGGCGGCGCGCGTCAGAGAGGCGGTTTCTTGAGCCGCTGGGGCTGATCTGGCGGAACTAGGAGATCCCGACTTGTCAGGCCGAGCCGGGTCGACCCGAGATGGCTGGGGCCAATCCCGCTGGCAAGACAGTGCGGGGCGGGGTTGACGGACTTGGAGGCGCCGGGGCCGAGTCGGGCCGGCCAGGGATGGCCTTGGCCGACTCGGTGGAACTGGAGACGCCGAGGGAAGTGTCGGGTCGGCGGAGCTGGAGACGCCGGGGCCGAGTCGGGCCGGCCGGGGATGGCCTTGGCCGACTCGGCGGACTGGAGACGCCGGGGCCGAGTCGGGTAGGCCGGGGATGGCCTTGGCCGACTCGGCGGGACTAGAGACGCCGGGGCCGAGTCGGGCGGCCTGGGATGGCCTTAGCCGACTCGGCAGGACAGGAGACGCCGGGGCCGAGTCGGGCCAGCCGGGGATGGCCTTGGCCGACTCGGCGGGACAAGAGACGCCGGGGCCGAGTCGGGCCGGCCGGGGATGGCCTTGGCCAACTCGGCGGAACAGGAGATGCCGGGGCCGAGTCGGGCCGGCTTGGGATGGCCTTGGCCGACTCGGCGGGACAGGAGACGCCGGGGCCGCCTGGGATGGATCAGGCGGGACCGGCTGGGAAGGAAGCGCCAGGGCTGGCTGAGAGGTGCAGGGCTGGCTGGGATGGAAGCGCCGGGGGCCGACTTGGATCAGGCGGGGCCGGCTGGGATGGAAGCGCCGGGGCCGACTTGGATCAGGTGGGGTCGGCTAGGATGGAAGCGCCGGGGCTGGCTGAAAGGTGCCGGGGCCGGCTGGGAAGATGCCGGGGCCGACTTGCTTGGAGAAGTAGGTGCCGGCTAGGAAGATGCCGGGGCCGCCTGGGTTGTGCCGGGCCGCCTAGCTTGGAAGTACCGGGGCGCCTAGCTTGGAAGGTGCCGGGGCCGGCTGGGAAGCGCCGGGGCCGGCTGGGAACCGGGGCCGGCTGGGAAGATGCCGGGGCCTTGCCCGGAGTAGGGGCCAGCCGGGAAGAGCCGGGGCCGCCTGGAGGTGTCGGGCCGCCTAGCTTGGACACGCCGGGGCTGCTGGCTTGGAAGGGGGCCGCCTGGGAGCGCCGGCCGGCTGGGAAGCACCGGGGCCGGCTTGGAGATGCCGGTCTTGGAGGTGTCGGCCTTTGGGGCCGACTGTCTTGGAGCCGTCGGTCTTGGAGATGTCGGCCTTTGGGGCCATCGGGTGTCGGCCTTTGGGGCCGTCGGGTGTCGGCCTTTGGGGCCGTCGGTCTTGGAGCCGTCGGTCTTGATCGGTCTTGGAGGTGTCGCCTTTGGGGCCGTCGGGTGTCGGCCTTTGGGGCCGTCGGTCTGGGAGATGTCGGCCTTTGGGGCCGTCGGTCTTGGAGGTGCCGGCCTTGGAGGTGCCGGTCTTGGAGCTGTCGGCCTTTGGGGCCGGTCTTTGGGGCCATCCAATTTTTTTTTTTATTCTCCATGGGGTCAACTGGCTCCATCAAATGCCCCCCACACTCCTTGAGCTTGCGTGCTCTGCATCAGCTAAGCGAAAGGAGTGTAGAACTTCAAGAAATTTTTTGGAGGCAAATTGATTACCTCACGCCCGCCACTGAAAGCAGCGTACGCTAACTTTTTTGGGGGATGCTCGTCAGTTAGCCGTTGAGGCAAAGATGAAGCCGATGAGGCAAAGTTGAGGCCGTCGAGAACCTTTTGAACCCCGGAGGGTGACCAGAGGGCGCTTGGGCCAGGCTCAGGTGCCTTTTTCTTTAAAGAAATTGGTCTCCTTCTGCAGGGTTGATCTGCCCCCCAGGAAACTCTGTTGATTGGAATCCGCAGGTCTTGAGCTTGAGGGTGCCGACACGGAGCCGGTCTTGGGTGCCGACGCGGAGGCCGGTCTTTGTTGCCGACGCACGGTCTTTGGTGCCGACGGAGTCGGTCTTTGTTGCCGACGCGGAGTCGGTCTTTGTGATTTTCCTGTAACGCATTCAGATACTAAAAAAACTTTTTCTCAGTGTAGTATACTTAGCTTTTTTGCAGCTGTTTGCCTTCGCGGTCTTTGTTGCCGACGCGGAGTCGGTCTTTGTTGCTGACGCGGAGTCGGTCTTTGGCCGACGCGGAGTCGGTCTTTGTGCCGATGCGGAGTTGGTCTTTGTTGCCGATGCGGAGTCGGTCTTTGTTGCCGACGCGGAGCCGGTCTTTGTTGCCGACGCGGAGTCTTTGTGTCGGTTTGGTGCCGACGCGGAGTCGGTCTTTGGTGCCGATGCGGAGCCGGTCTTTGTTGCCGACGCGGAGCCTGTCTTTGTTGCCGATGCGGAGCCGTCTTTGTGCCGATGCGGAGTCGGTCTTTGGTGCCGATGCGGAGTCGGTCTTTGTTGCCGATGCGGAGTCGGTCTTTGGCCGATGCGGAGTCGGTCTTTGCGCCGATGCGGAGTCGGTCTTTGGTGCCGACGTGGAGTCGGTCTTTGTTGCCGATGCAGAGTCGGTCTTTGTTGCCGACGCGGAGTCGATCTTTGGTGCCGACGCGGAGCCGGTCTTTGGTGCCGACGCGGAGCCGATCTTTGTTGCCGATCTTTGTGTCTTTAACGCGGAGTCGGTCTTTGTTGCGATGCGGAGTCGATCTTTGGTGCCAACGCGGAGTCGGTCTTTGGTGCCGACGCGGAGTCGGTCTTTGTTGCCGACGCGGAGTCGATCTTTGGTGCCAACGCGGAGTCGGTCTTTGTTGCCGATGCGGAGTCAGTCTTTGGTGCCGACGCAGAGCCGGTCTCTGTCTAAGAAATATACTCATCCTAGGAGCATGATAAAACAAGGATATTCTGAATAATACTTTATTAAAGAATCAGCAAGCTACTGATAATACCGTCCGCGTTCCGAATGCGGGGGAGAAGCTTCCCATTTGATGCCAGCTTGCTTCCTTCCGTCGGCTCTCCGAGCTGCTGCTCGCCCCTCATGAGATCATGCTATTGTTCCTTCCGTTGGGGCATTGTTGATGCAAATCTGAGGCGCTGGAGGTGCCGACGCACCCGGGGCGTGAGGTTTCCTCGAACGAACTTGCCCAAGTGGCCCTGCTGGACAAACTTTTCAATGGCCTTCTTCAAATGGCGGCAATCTTCGGTGTCATGTCCATAGTCTTGGTGATACCGGCAGTAAAGCTCTTTGTTGTGGGGGTTTACTGACTTTAGGGGACGTGGGCGTTGAAAGTAAGGCTCCTCCTCAATCTCTAGCAGGATGTGGGAGATCAGAGCCGTGAGAGGAGTAAACCGTCCCTTAGGAACCAGCGCCTGGGGCCAGTGGTCAAAGCAACGGGGTGGTTCGGGCTGCCTGGATCATCCCTCAGTTGGTTCTGCGGGCGGCGGCTTCTTATTGGAACTCCTGTTGGCTTCCCTTCTGGACGAGTTAGCCTCGTTGGCGCGGATGTACTTCTGGGCCCGGAGGAGGAGGTCAGAGTAAGAGCTCGGGGGCTTCTTATCCAAGGAGAAAGTGAAGCGGGACGGAGGAGTCCCCGCTTCAGCGCCAGGGTAGCCACCGCGTCGTCGAGATGGTAGACCTCGAGGGCGGCGATTTTGAATCGGGACACGAAGTCCACAGTGACTCTCCTTCCTTCTGGTGGACGGAGAAGAGGCTGTTTGCCACCCTTGGGATCCGGCGGCAGGCGTCAAAGTGGGCCAAAAATGCCCTCTCTAGCTCCCGGAAGGAGTCGATGCTGTGAGGGGGCATGCGTGAGTGCCATGCACGGGCGGCCTTCCGCAGGGTGGTGGGGAAGGCCTTGCAGAGAAGGGCGTCTGAAGTGCCCTGGATTTGCATCATTGCTTTGTAACTCTTGAGATGATCGAGAGGATCCGTCATACCGTCGTACGGGTCCACCTGGGGGAAGCGGAACCTGGAGGGAACCGGTTCCTCCAGGATGCGGCAAGTATAGGGAGGACGAGTGTCGAACTCTTCCTCCGGCTGATGGTTGATCTTCTTGGCGAGCTCGTCGAGGCACGGTTGTACTCCTCCAAGCATTCCTCCGCCTAGCGGTTGATTATCGGGGCCCTCCGAGATGGCTCGGAGGAAGAAGAAGACGAGGAGGCAGAAGGAGATGGAGACGGAAGTCGGGACTTCCGCCTGGGTTCCTCGTGATGATGTGGCTTGGGAGGAAACTCGTCGGGGCCGTGGTCAGGGGACCGTGGCCGCTTGGAGGGCTCGCGTCGGGGCTTCCTTGGGGAAACTTGACGTTGGTCGGTCCTCGCCGACCGGCCTCCCACCGAGGAGAACCTCTCCTCGCCGACTGCTGACTGGCGGGGGAGCGGTCCGGTGCTGGGTGGCCACGGACTGCTGCTGCTGGAGCCCGTAGACCATGGCGGTGAGATTCTGGACTTGCTGGGAGAGGGTTTCCAGCTGCTCCGCTGTTTGGACAGCGGCGTCCGGCGGTGGGCCGGCAACCGGAGGGTTGGTAGCAGGGGGATCGGCCTCCTACTGCCTAGCTGGCGGGAGGAGCCCCATCGGACAGCTGACGGAGGCATCCTGGGCTTGAGTCACCACCATGGCTTCTTGAAGAAGAGAGGGATGAAAAGTGTAGCTCAGGGAGAACGTTCTCTACTTTTTCTTATCCCCCCTTCCTGGCACGCCAATCTGATGACGCTCGATCACCTCTCTGGACGTCGGGAACGGAGGTGCTTCTCGAATCCTCGCTTTACCGGGTTGCCTGCAAAGAAGTCCTGGGACCGGAGGGGGTCTCCGGCGGGACCCTCCGACGGCCAAGTTAGTGACTGAGGTTACAGCTGAAGAAGGGCTCGAGTCAGCCCTGTTTTGTGTAGAGAAGAGGGATCTCCGAGTGGAGGAATCCCTTTGAGAGTAGAGATGGCGATTTTGGGGGTTATCGCGCCTACCTGTTGGTGTGTGGATTCACCTTTTTATAGGGGTTGATTCTGGCACGATCACGTGGGATTGCTTGAGTCAGAAGATCTGCTGAGCCCTTGCGTGAATCTGGGCTGGTCAGTGGGCTACGTCCCATCACCGGCGGGGCTGTTGGGCGGCGCGCATCAGGCGCTGTTGGGCGGTGCGCGTCAGAGAGGCGGTTTCTTGAGCTGCTGGGGCTGATCTGGCGGGAACTGGAGATCCCGACTTGTCAGAGCCGATCCGGGTTGACCCGAGATGGCTGGGGCCAATCCCGCTGGCAAGATAGTGTCAGGGCGGGGTTGACGGACTTGGAGGTGCCGGGGCCGAGTCGGGCCGGCCGGGGATGGCCTTGGCCGACTCGGCGGAACTGGAGACGCCGGGGGAAGTGTCGGGTCGGCGGAGCTGGAGACGCCGGGGCCGAGTCGGGCCGGCCGGGGATGGCCTTGGCCGACTCGGCGGACTGGAGACGCCGGGGCCAAGTCGGGCATGCCGGGGATGGCCTTGGCCGACTCGGCGGGACTGGAGATGCCGGGGCCGAGTCGGGACGGCCTGGGATGGCCTTGGCCGACTCGGCGGGACAGGAGACGCCGGGGCCGAGTCGGGCCGACCGGGGATGGCCTTGGCCGACTTGGCGGAATAGGAGACCCCGGGGCCGAGTTGGGCTGGCATGGGATGGCCTTGGCCGACTCGGCAGGACAGGAGACGCCGGGGCCGCCTGGGATGGATCAGGCGGGACTGGCTGGGAAGGAAGCGCCGGGGCGGCTGAGAGGTGCCGGGGCCGGCTGGGATGGAAGCACCGGGGGCCGACTTGGATCAGGTAGGGCCGGCTGGGATGGAAGCGCCGGGGCCGACTTGGATCAGGCGGGGCCAGCTAGGATGGAGAGCCGGGGCCGGCTGAGAGGTGCCGGGGCCGGCTGGGAAGATGCCGGGGCCGACTTGCTTGGAGAAGTAGGTGCCGGCTAGGAAGATGCTGGGGCCGCCTAGCTTGGAAGTACCGGGGCCGCATAGCTTGGAAGGTGCTGGGGCCGGCTGGGAAGCGCCGGGCCGGCTTGGAACCAGGGCCGGCTGGGAAGATGCCGGGGCAGACTTGCCTGGAGTAGGGGCCGGCCGGGAAGATGCCGGGGCCACCTAGCTTGGACACGCCGGGGCCGGCTGGCTTGGAAGTACCGGGCCGCCTGGGAAGGTGCCGGGGCTGGCTGGAAAGCGCCGGGCCGGCTGGGAAGTGCCGGGGCCGACTTGCTTGGAGATGCCGGTCTTGGAGGTGTCGGCCTTTGGGGCCGACTGTCTTGGAGCCGTCGGTCTTGGAGATGTCGGCCTTTGGGGCCGTCGGGTGTCGGCCTTTGGGGCCGTCGGTCTTGGAGCCGTCGGTCTTGAGCCGTCTGTCTTGGAGGTGTCGGCCTTTGGGGCCGTCGGGTGTCGGTCTTTGGGCCGTCGGTCTGGGAGATGTCGGCCTTTGGGGCCGTCGGTCTTGGAGCCATCGGCCTTTGGGGCCATCGGTCTTGGAGGTGCCGGCCTTGGAGGTGCCGGTCTTGGAGCTGTCGGCCTTGGAGGCCGTCGGTCTTGGAGGTGCCGACCTTGGAGGTGTCGGCCTTGGATGTGCCGGTCTTGGAGGTGTCGGCCTTTGGGGCCGACGGTCTTTGGGGCCGTCCAAAATTTTTTTTATTCTCCATGGGGCCAACTGGCTCCATCACAATCCACTAGTACTTTAACTAGGTAAAGATACTAAAATAATAAAGTTACATCAGTTTGTCATCCATGCTTGTATTTCATTTAATGGTAAGAATGCAACATCTGAAGTTTGTAGAAATGCGTCCACACAATTGACTAGTTGGTGTAACTTAAAAAAGAGTTTTGCCATTTTCATAGTGCAAAGATGATAGCGTTTCAGAAAACAACCCAAACAAATAGTCCAAGATAAAGCCACAACTCCTCACTTATTATATGAAAAACAATTAATGTGTTTTTTTCTTATATGCTCTGACATGCACTGCAAGCACCAATAACTCCCACAAGCTTAGGAGAATCATTTTGGCCTAACTTCTGCACTATATTTATGTTAATTACATATTTTTAACCAATAAAAGACTTCCCAAGAACAAAGAGGAATTTTGCAAGCAAATATTGCTGCTACCACAAGAAAGATTTTGGTAACAATAAAGTGATAGAATTATTTAATGGTTATATTATTTTAAAGATATTCATTTCTAGAATTTGGTATCCTTAGTCCCGAAGGATGGACTCTGATGTCCACCAAGGATGTTGAATATGGATTCTGTGTAGAATTTTCAAGATCCAAAAGATTCAAAATGTGTTCTTTACGTAACAAGTTGTCTTGAGAGATTCTCTGTCATGCTTCAGTTTGTTCATTGTTGTGGCTGTGCTTCAACCAGTGCGTGCTGATCTATGACTTTCTTATTTGTTAGTTAATACTCTGAATCCGTAATCGAGGTGTCTAAGACCCCCTCCACCAATACTAAATGAGGTTTGATTCAACCAAATCTTCTGTTATTGTATTTCTTTTTTCATGGCATGCATGGTACTGACGCACCGTAACTGCTCTGCTATAATTTATCTCATTCTAAGAGCTGCTAGCTCTTTTTGATAGAGTGCTGGAAATAAAAATTTGTCATCTAGATGGCCAATAGGCTATTTTTATGTTAGAGCATTGAGCGATATGATGACTAAGCCTACAATTGTACCATAGAATAGAAGTCATCCTGTGCCTAGCATTAAGAAGGGATGGAATAAATGTCTCTGTGGGAATTGTTTCTTCAAAATAGATCTCGTACTATCTGCGGTATGATTCCGATATGAAGATGCCTCGATATGTTTGAATATGTATCCATCAAAATAAAAAAAAAGTATTTTTATTTTTGGTATGTTACCGATATATTTTAAAAATTAGATCAGTTAACAAATTGATTTGATATTTGAGTCGTTAGTTAATCGATTCGATCTAATAAATCGATTCGAACGAATTGAATGATATCATAACTAATTTTTTAATTTAATAATATAAAATACTAAAATATAAATATTAAATTATAAAAAATATTTTTAAAACTTATATATCTATTTAATTTTTTATATATATAATATAGTATTTTTTAATTTAAATTTTATAATTTAAATTAATAAAACTAGTAAGACTAATTAAAAAATGTAATAATAATGTTTAATAAAAATAAGTATAATATAAAATGATACTTAAAAAGTTTAAATATCCAATGAGAATATAAAATAAAATATTTTAATATTTTATAAATAAAAAATTAATAATCCAGCGCCCATCACCGGGGCCAGCGCAGGCAGCGTGTACGAAGGCTTTTCCTGGTGGTCCAAGAGCAGCAAGTGTCCTTCGGTCGAACGTGCCTGTTGTCTGGTGGTCCAAGAGCAGCAGCTCACGCCCCTGCCGGTCGTTTGGCCTCTCATGGTGGAACAACTTGGAGGGACCGTATTTCTTCTGTTTTTCCTTTTTTATTTTTTTAAGCACTTGGGTGTATAAATCTTAACCATAGTTTACTCGTCTAAATATTGGTGCCAATTACTATTTTGCCTATGCTTCATCTGTGATTCATATATATATATATATATATATATATATATATATATATATATATATATATATATATTAAAATTTCGTTCTTCGACGGATACGCTTCTGTCTCCTGATTCGGACGCGATCTCGTTGCCTCAGGCGAACTGCAAGACAGTTCACACGCAGAGGGTGCTATGGGGTTGCCCTCTTGCGGAGACCCCGACGCCAAGTCAGTGGAGAT
>UESW01001088.1:0-13913 GCA_900491605.1 Calamus simplicifolius
TCGGTCGTGCCCGATCGGATCAGGGCTTGGATCGATCACAACCGATGGATCGTCGCCGATCGGACCGATCGCAATGGTCCAAGATCGGTCGTGACCGATCAGGATCAGGGCTTGGATCGATCGTAACCATCGATCGTCGCCGATCGGACGATCGCAACGGTCCAAGATCGGTCGTGGCCGATCGGGATCAGGGCTTGGATCGATCGCAACCATCGGATCGTCACCGATCGACCGTTAGCAACGGTACGAGATCGGTCGTGCCGATCGAGATCATGGCTTGGATCGATCGCAACCGTCCGATCATCGGCGATCGGACCGATCGCAACGGTCCGAGATCGGTCGTGGCCGATCGGGATCAGGGCTTGGACCGATCGCAACTATATCATCGCCGATCAGACCGATCGCACCGGTCCGAGATCGATCGTGGCTGATCAGGATCAGGTCTTGGATCGATTGCAACCATCGGATCGTCGGCGATCGGACCGATCGCCACGGTCCGAGATCGGTCATGGCCTATCAGGATCAGGGCTTGGATCGATCACAACCATCGATCATTGGCGATCGGACCGATCGCAACGGTCCGAGATCGGTTGTGCCGATCAGGATCATGGCTTGGATCGATTGCAACCGTGGTTCATCGCCGATCGGACTGATCGCCACGATCAGAGGTCGATCGTGGCCGTTCGGGATATGGCTTGGATCGATCTCAAACGTCGGATCGTCGGCGATAGGACCGATCGCAATGGTCGAGATCGGTCGTGGCCGATCGGGATCAGGGCTTGGATCGATCGCAACCGACGAATCATCGCCGATCGGACGATCGCAACGGTACGAGAACGGTCGTGGCCGATCGGGATCAGGGCTTGGATCGATCGCAACCATCCGAGGTCGGTCATGGCTGATCGGATCAGGCTTGGATCGATCGCAACGTCGGATCATCGGCGATCGAACCGATCGCAACGACCGAGATTGGTCGTGGCCGATCGGGATCAGGGCTTGGATCGATCGCAACTGCGGATCGTCACCGATCACCGATCGCAATGGTCCGAGATTAGTCGTGGCCGATGGGGATCAGGGCTTGGGTCGATAGCAACCATCGGATCATCACCGATCGGACCGATCGCAACGGTCGAGAACGGTCGTGGCCGATCGGGATCAGGGCTTGGATCGATCGCAACCGTCGATCATCGCGATCGACCGATCGCAATGGTCGAGATCGGTCATGGCCGATCGGGATCAGGGCTTGATCGATTGCAATCGTCGGAACTTCGCCGATCGAACCGATCGCATGGTCGAGATCGGTCATGGCCGATCGGGATCAGGGCTTGTATCGATCGCAACCGTCGATAATCGCGATTGGACCGATCGCAACGGTCCGAGATCGATCGTGGCCGATCGGGATCAGGGCTTGGATCGATCGCAACGTCGATCATTGCCGATCGACCAATCGCAACGGTCCGAGGTCGGTCGTGGCCGATATGGATCAGGGCTTGAATCGATCGCAACCGTCGGATCGTCGGCGATCGACCGCTCGGTACAAGATCGGTCATTGCCGTTGGATCATCGACGATCGGACCGATCACCACATCCGGATCGGTCATGGTCGATCGGGATCAGGCTTGGATCGATCGCAACCGTCGATCGTCGTGATCGGACCGATCGCAACGGTCCGAGATCGTCGTGGCCGATCGGGATCAGGGCTTGGATCGATCGCAACCGTTCGGTGATCGGACAGATCGCAACGGTCCAAGATCATGGCCGATCGGATCAGGGCTTGATCGATCGCTAACCGTCGGATCGTCGGCGATCGGACCAATCGCAATGGTCCAAGATCGATCGTGGCCGATCGGGATCAGGGCTTGGATCGATCGTAACCATCGGATCGTCGCCGATCGGACCGATCGCAATGGTCCGAGATCGATCGTGGCCGATCGGGATCAGGGCTTGGATCGATCGCAACCATCGGATCGTCGGCGATCGGACAAATCGCAACGGTCCGAGATCGGTCATGGCCGATCGGATCAGGGCTTGATCGATTGCAACCAACGGATCGTCGCCGATCGGACCGATCGCAACGGTCCGAGATCGATCGTGGCCGATCGGGATCAGGGCTTGGATCGATCGCAACCGTCGGATCATCGCCGATCGGACCAATCGCAACGGTCCGAGATCGGTCATGGCCGATCGGGATCAGGGCTTGGATCGATCAAACGTCGGATCGTCGCCGATCGGACCGATCGCAACGGTCCGAGATCGGTCGTGGCCGATCGGGATCAGGGCTTGGATCGATCGCAACCGTCGGATCGTCGCGATCGGACCGATCGCAACGGTCCGAGATCGGTCGTGGCCGATCGGATCAGGGCTTGGATCGATCGCAACCGTCGGATCGTCGCCGATCGGACCGGCAACGGTACGAGATCGGTCATGGCCGATCGGATCAGGGCTTGGATCGATCGTACCATCGATCATCGGCGATCGACCATCGCAACGGTCCGAGATCGGTCGTGGCCGATCGGGATCAGGCTTGGATCGATCACAACTATCGTATCATCGCCGATCAGACCGATCGCACTGGTCCGAGATCGGTCGTGGCTGATCGAGATCAGGGCTTGGATCGATTGCAACCGTAGATCATCGGCGATCGGACTGATCACCATGGTCCGAGATCGGTCGTGGCCATTAGGATCAGGGCTTGGATCGATCGCAACCGTCCGATCATCGCGATCGGACCGATCGCAATGGTCCAGATCGTGGCCGATCAGGATCAGGCTTGGATCGATTGCAACCATCGGATCGTCGCCGATCGGACTGATCGCCACGATCAGAGGTCGGTCGTGGCCGATCGGGATAATGGCTTGATCGATCGCAACATTGGATCGTCGGCGATAGGACCGATCGCAATGGTTCGAGATCGGTCATGGCCGATCGGATCAGGGCTTGGATCGATCGCAACCGACGATCATCGCCGATCGGACCGATCGCAACGTCCGAGATCGGACGTGGCCGATGGGGATCAGGGCTTGGATCGATCGCAACCGTCGGATCGTCGCTGATCGGACCGATCGCAATGGTCTGAGATCGGTCATGGCCGATCTGGATCAGGGCTTGGATCGATCAAAACCATCGGATCGTTGCGATCGGACCGATCGCAACGGTCTGAGATCGATCATGGCTGATCAGGATCAGGGCTTGGATCGATCACCGTCGGATCGTCGCCGATCGGACCGATCGCAATGGTCCAAGATCGGTCGTGGCCGATCGAGATCAGGGCTTGATCGATCGCAACCGTCTATCATCGCCGATCGGACCGATTGCAACGGTCAAGATCGGTCGTGGCCGATGGAATCAGGGCTTGGATCATCGCAACCGTCGGATCATCGCGATCGGACCGATCACAACGGTCCAAGATCGGTCGTGGCCGATCGGGATAAGGGCTTGGATCGATCGCAACCATCGGATCATCGACGATCGGAACCAATCGAAACGGTCCGAGATCGGTCATGGCCGATCGGGATCAGGGCTTGGATCGATCGCAACCGTCGGATCTTCGCGATCGGACCGATCGCAACGGTCCGAGATCGGTCGTGGCCGATCAGGATCAGGGCTTGGATCGATTGCAACCGTCGTATCGTTGCCGATCGGACCGATCGCAAGTCCAGATCGGTCGTGGCCGATCGGGATCAGGGCTTGGATCGATCACAACGTCGATCATCGATATCGGACCGATCGCAACGGTCGAGATCGGTCATGGCCGATCGGGATCAGGGCTTGGATCGATTGCAACCGTCGGATCGTCGGCGATCGGACCGATCGCAACGGTCCGAGATCGGTCGTGGCCGATCGGGATCAGGGCTTGGATCGATCGCAACCGTCGATCATCGCCGATCGGACCGATCGCAACGGTCCGAGATCGGTCGTGGCCGATCGGGATCAGGGCTTGGATCGATCGCAACCGTCGGATCATCGGCGATCGGACCGATCGCACGGTCGAGATCGGTCATGGCCGATCGATCAGGGCTTGGATCGATCGCAACCGTCGATCATCGCGATCGGACCGATCGCAATGGTCCGAGATCGTCGTGGCCGATCGGGATCATGGCTTGGATCGATTGCAACCGTCGGATCGTCGCCGATCGGACCGATCGCACGATCAAGGTCGGTCGTGGCCGATCGGGATAAGGGCTTGGATCGATCGCAACCGTCGGATCGATCGGACCGATCGCAATGGTCCGAGATCGGTCGTGGCCGATCGGGATCAGGGCTTGGATCGATCGCAACCGTCGGATCATCGCCGATCGGACCGATCGCAATGGTCGAGATCGGTCGTGGCCGATCGGGATCAGGGCTTGGATCGATCGCACAAATCATCGCGATCGGACCGATCGCAACGGTCCGAGATCGGTCGTGGCCGATGGGATCAGGCTTGGATCGATCGTAACAGTCAGATCGATAGCAAGGTCGATCGGTCATGGGATCGGGATCAGGGCTTGGATCGATCGCAACCGTCGATCGTCGGTGATCGGACCGATCGCAACGGTCCGAGATCGGTCGTGGCCGATCGGGATCAGGGCTTGGATCGATCGCAACATCGGATCGTCGCCGATCGGACCGATCGCAACGGTCCGATCGGTCGTGGCCGATCGGGATCAGGGCTTGGATCGATTGCAACGTCGTCGTCGCGATCGGACCGATCGCAACGGTCCGAGATCGTCGTGGCCGATCGGGATCAGGGCTTGGATCGATTGCAACCGTCGGATCGTCGCGATCGGACCGATCGCACGGTCCGAGATCGGTCGTGGCCGATCGGGATCAGGGCTTGGATCGATCGCAACCGTTCGATCGTCGGCGATCGGACCGATCGCAATTCCGAGATCGATCGTGGCCGATCGTGGATCAGGGCTTGGATCGATCGCAACAATTGGATCGTTGGCGATCGGACCGATCGCGGTCCGAGGTCGGTCGTGGCCGATCGGGATCAAGGCTTGGATCGATCGCAACCATCGGATCGTCGGCGATCGGACCGATCGCAACGGGATCAGGCTTGGATCGATTGCAACCGATGGATCATTGCCGATCGGACCGATCGGATTCGGTCCGATTGGGATCAGGGCTTGGATCGATTGCAAGTCGGATCGTCGCCGATCGGACCGATCGCAACGGTCCGAGATCGGTCTGGCCGATCGGGATCAGGGCTTGGATCGATCGCAACCGATCGTCGCGATCGGACCGATCGCAACGGTCCGAGATCGGTCATGGCCGATCGGGATCAGGGCTTGGATCGATCGCAACCGTCGGATCATCGCGATCGGACCGATCGCAACGGTCGAGATCGGTCGTGGCCGATCGGGATCAGGGCTTGGATCGATCGCAACTCCAATCGTCGGCGATCGGACCGATCGCAATGGTCCGAGATCGGTCGTGGCCGATCGGGATCAGGCTTGGATCGATCACACCGTCGGATCGTCGGCGATCGGACCGATCGCAACGGTCCGAGATCGGTCGTGGCCGATCAGGATCAGGGCTTGGATCGATCGCAACCAACGGATCGTCGCCGATCGGACCGATCGCAACGGTCCGAGATCGGTCATGGCCGATGGGATCAGGGCTTGGATCGATTGCAACCGTCGGATCGTCGCCGATAGGGACCGATCGCAACGGTCCGAGATCGGTCGTGGCCGATCGGGATCAGGGCTTGGATCGATCGCAACCGACGGATCGTCGCGATCGGACCGATCGCAAGGTCCAGATCGGTTGTGCCGATGGGATCAGGGCTTGGATCGATCGCAACCGTCGGATCGTCGCCGATCCGATCGATCGCAACGGTCCGATCGGTCGTGGCGATCGGGATCGGGGCTTGATCGATCACAACCATCGGATCATCGATCGGATCGGTCGGTCGTGGCCGATCGGATCAGGGCTTGGATCGATCACAACCGTCGATCGTCGGATCGGACCGATCGCAACGGTCCGAGATCGGTCGTGGCCGATCGGGATCAGGGCTTGGATCGATCGCAACCATCGTATCATCGCCGATCGGACCGATCGCAACGGTCCAAGATCGGTCGTGGCCGATCGGGATCAGGGCTTGGATCGATCGCAACCGTCGGATCGTCGGCGATCGGACCGATCGCAACGGTCCGAGATCGGTCGTGGCCGATCGGATCAGGGCTTGGATCGATCGCAACCGTCGGATCATCGGCGATCGGACCAATGCAACGGTCCGAGATCGGTCGTGGCCGATCGGGATCATGGCTTGGATCGATTGCAACGTCGGATCGTCGATGGACGATCGTCGATGGCCGATCGGGATCAGGCTTGGATCGATCGCAACCGTCGGATCTTCGCGATCGGACCGATCGCAATGGTCCGAGATCGGTCGTGGCCGATCGGGATCAGGGCTTGGATCGATCGCAACCGTCGATCGTCCGATCGGACCGATCGCAACGGTCCGAGATCGGTCGTGGCCGATCGGGATCAGGGCTTGGATCGATCACAACCGTCGGATCGTCGCCGATCGGACCGATCGCAACGGTCGGTCGGTCATGGCTGATCGGATCAGGGCTTGGATCGATCGCAACCGTCGGATCGTCGCGATCGGACCGATCGCAACGGTCCGAGATCGGTCATGGCCGATCGGGATCAGGGCTTGGATCGATCACACCATCGTATCATCGCCGATCGGACCGATCGCAATGGTCGAGATCGTCGTGGCCGATGGGATCAGGGCTTGGATCAATCGCAACCATCGGATCATCGCCGATCGGACCGATCGCAATGGTCCAAGATCGGTCGTGGCCGATCGGGATCAGGGCTTGGATCGATCGCAACCATCGGATCGTCAATTCGGATCGGGATCGATCGCAACGTCCGAGATCGGCGTGGCCGATCGGGATCAGGGCTTGGATCGATCGCAACGTCGATCATCGCCGATCGGACCGATTGCAACGTCCGAGATCGGTCATGGCCGATCGGGATCAGGCTTGGATCGATCGCAACCGTCGGATCATCGCAATCGGACCGATCGCAACGGTCCGAGATCGGTCGTGGCCGATCGGGATCAGGGCTTGGATCGATCGCAACGTCGATCGTCGGCAATCGGACCGATCGCAATGGTCCGAGATCGGTCGTGGCCGATCGGGATCAGGGCTTGGATCGATCGCAACCGTCGATCGTCGGCGATCGGACCGATCGCAATGGTCCGAGATCGGTCGTGGCCGATCGGGATCAGGGCTTGGATCGATCGCAACGTCGATCATCGGATCGGACTGATCGCACGGTCCGAGATCGGTCGTGGCCGATCGGGATCAGGCTTGGATCGATCGCAACGTCGGATCGTCGCGATCGGACCGATCGCATGGTCCGAGATTGTGGCCGATCGGGATCAGGCTTGGATCGATCGCAACCGTCGATCGCCGATCGGACTGATCGCAATGGTCCGAGATCGGTCGTGGCCGATCGGGATCAGGCTTGGATCGATCGCAACATCGGATCATCGCCGATGGGACCGATCGCAATGGTCCGAGATCGGTCGTGGCCGATCGGGATCAGGGCTTGGATCGATCGCAACCGTCGGATCGTCGATCGGACCGATCGCAACGGTCCGAGATCGGTCATGGCCGATCGGATCAGGGCTTGGATCGATCGCAACGATCATCGGCGATCGGACCGATCGCAATGGTCCGAGATCGGTCGTGGCCGATCGGGATCAGGGCTTGGATCGATCGCAACCGTCGGATCGTCGCCGATCGACCGATCGCAATGGTCCGAGATCGATCGTGGCCGATCGGGATCAGGGCTTGGATCGATCGCAACCGTCGGATCGTCGCCGATCGACCGATCGCAATGGTCCGAGATCGGTCGTGGCCGATCGGGATCAGGGCTTGGATCGATCGCAACCATCATCGTCGGCGATCGGACCGATCGCAACGGTCCGAGATCGGTCGTGGCCGATCGGGATCAGGGCTTGGATCGATCGCAACCGTCGGATATCGGACCGATCGTCCGAGATCGATCGTGGCCGATCGGATCAGGGCTTGGATCGATCAACCGGATCGTCGGCGATCGGACCGATCGCAATGGTCCGAGATCGGTCGTGGCCGATCGGATCAGGGCTTGGATCGATCGCAACCGTCGGATCGTCGGCGATCGGACCGATCGCAACGGTCCGAGATCGGTCGTGGCCGATCGGGATCAGGGCTTGGATCGATCGCAACCATCGTATCATCGCGATCGGACCGATCGCAATAGGTCCGAGATCGGTCGTGGCCGATCGGATCAGGGCTTGGATCGATCGCAACAGTCGGATCATCGCCGATCGGACCGATCGCAACGAGATCGATCATGGCCGATCGGATCAGGCTTGGATCAATCGCAACCGTCGGATCGTCGGCGATCGGACCGATCGCAATGGTCCAAGATTGTTCGTGGCCGATCGAGATCAGGGCTTGGATCGATCGCAACCATCGGATCGTCGGCGATCGGACCGATCGCAATGGTCCGAGATCGGTCATGGCCGATCGGGATCAGGGCTTGGATCGATCGCAACATCGGATCGTCGCAATCGGACCGATCGCACGGTCCGAGGTCGATCGTGGCCGATTGGGATCAAGGCTTGGATCGATCACAAATGTCGGATCATCGGCGATCGGACCGATCGCAACGGTCCGAGATTGGTCATGGCCGATCGGGATCAGGTTTGGATCGATCGCAACCGACGAATCATCGCCGATCGGACCGATCGCAACGGTCCGAGATCGATCGTGGCCGATGAGGATCAGGGCTTGGATCGATCGCAACCGTCGGATCATCGCCGATCGGATCCGATCGCAACGGTCAGGATCGGTCGTGGCCGATCGGATCAGGGCTTGGATCGATCACAACCTTCGGATCGTCACCGATCGACCGATCAAAACGGTCCGAGATCAGTCGTGCCGATCGGGATCAGGGCTTGGATCGATCGCAACCGTCCGATCGTCGATGATCGGACCGATCGCAACGATCCGAGATCGGTCGTGGCTGATCGGGATCAGGGCTTGGATTGATCGCAACCGTCGGATCGTCGCCGATCGGACTGATCGCAACGATCCGATATCAGTCGTGGCCGATCAGGATCAGGGCTTGGATCGATTGCAACCGTCGGATCATCGCCGATCGGACCGATCGCAATGGTACGAGATCGGTCGTGGCTGATCGGGATCAGGGCTTGATCGATCGCAACCGTCCGATCGTCGGTGATCGAACCGATCGCAACGGTCCGAGATCGATCGTCGTGGCTGATCGGGATAAGGGCTTGGATCGATCGCAATCATCGTATCATCGCCGATCGGACCGATCGCAACGGTCCGAGATCGGTCGTGGCCGATCGGGATCAGGGATTGGATCGATTGCAACCGTCGGATCATCGGCGATCGGACCGATCGCAATGGTCCATGATCGATCATGGCCGATCGGAATCAGGGCTTGGATCGATCGTAACCGTCGGATCATCGGCGATCAGACCGATCGCCACGGTCCGAGATCGATCGTGGCCGATCGGGATCAGGGCTTGGATCGATCGTAACCATTCGATCGTCGACGATCGGACCGATCGCCATGGTCCAAGGTCGGTCGTGGCCGATCGGGATCAGGCTTGGATCGATCACAACATCGGATCATCGGCGATCGAACCGATCGCAACGGTCCGAGATCGATCGTGGCCGATCGGGATCAGGGCTTGGATCGATCGCAACCGATGGATCATTGCCGATCGGACCGATCGCAAAAATCGGTCGTGGCCGATGGGGATCAGGGCTTGGATCCATTGCAACAAACGGATCATCGCCGATCGCAACGGTCCGAGATCGGTCATGGCCGATGGGGATCAGGGCTTGGATAGATCGCAACCATCGGATCGTCGCCGATAGAACCGATCGCAACGGTCTGAGATCGGTCGTGGCCGATCAGGATCAGGGCTTGGATCGATCGCAACCGATGGATCGTCGCTGATCGGACCGATCGCAACGGTCCGAGATCGGTCGTGGCTGATCGGGATCAGGGCTTGGATCGATCGCAACCGTCAAATCGTCGCCGATCGGACTGATCGCAACGGTCGAGATCGGTTGTGGCCGATCGGGATCAGGGCTTGGATCGATCGCAACTATCGATCGTCGGCAATCGGACCGATCGCAACGGTCCAAGATCGGTCGTGGCGATCAGGATCAGGGATTGGATCGATCGCAATCGTCGGATCATCGGCGATCGGACCAATCGCAACGGTCCAAGATCGGTCATGGCCGATCGGGATCAGGGCTTGGATCGATTGCAACCAACGGATCATCGCCGATTGGACTGATCGCAACGTCCGAGATTGGTCATGGCCGATGGGGATCAGGGCTTGGATCGATCGCAACCGTCGGATCGTCGCCGATAGGACCGATCGCAACGGTCCGAGATTGGTCGTGGCCGATCGGGATCAGGGCTTGGATCGATCGCAACCGACGGATCGTCACCGATCAGACCAATCGTAACGGTCGAGATCGATCGTGACCGATAGGGATCAGGGCTTGGATTGATCGCAACCATCGGATCGTCGCCGATTGGACCGATCGCAACGGTTCGAGGTCGGTCATGGCCAATCGGAATCAGGGCTTGGATCGATCGCAACCATCGTATCATCGCCGATCGGACCGATCGCATGGGTCCGAGATCGGTCATGGCTGATCGGGATCAGGGCTTGGATCGATCACAACCGTCGGATCATCGGTGATCTATCCGATCGCCACGGTCGGAGATCGGACGTGGCCGATCAGGATCAGGGCTTGGATCGATCGCAACCATCCGATCGTCAACGATCGGACCGAACGCAACGGTCCAAGATCGGTCGTGGCCGATCGAGATCATGGATTGGATCGATTGCAACCGTCGGATCGTCGCCGATCGGACTGATCACCATGATCAGAGGTCGGTCGTGGCCGATCGGGATAATGTTTTGGATCGATCGCAAACGTCGGATCGTCGGCAATAGGACCGATCCGATTGCAATGGTCCGAGATCGGTTGTGGCCGATCGGGATTAGGGCTTGGATCGATCGCAACCATCGAATCTTTGCCGATCGGACCGATCACAACGGTCAGAGATCGGTCATGGCCGATCGGGATCAGGGCTTGATCGATCGCAACCATCGTCGTTGCCGATCGGACCGATCGCACGGTCCAAGATCAGTCGTGGCCGATCGGGATCAAGGTTTGGATCGATCACAACCGTCATCGGTGATCGTACCGATCGCAATGGTATGAGATCGGTCTTGGTTGATCGGGATCAGGGCTTGGATCGATCGCAACCATCGGATCGTCGGCGATTGGACCGATCGCACCAGTCCGAGATCGGCCGTGGCCGATCGGGATCAGGGCTTGGATCGATCGCAACCGTCGTATCATCGCCGATCGAACCGATCGCAATAGTCCGAGATCGGTCGTGGCCGATCGGGATCAAGGCTTGGATCGATCGTAACAGTCCGATCATCGCCGATCGGACCGATCGCAACAGTCCGAGATCGATCATGGCCGATTCGGATCATGGCTTGGATTAATGCAACCGTCGGATCGTCGGTGATTGGACCGATCGCAACGGTCCGAGATCGGTCATGGCCGATCGAGATCAGGCTTGGATCGATCGCAACCGTCCGATCGTCGGTGATCGGACCGATCGCAATGGTCTGAGATCGATCGTGGCCGATCGGGATCAGGGCTTGGATCGATCGCAATCGTTGGATCGTCGGCGATCGGACTGATCGCACAGTCCGAGGTCGGTCATGGCCGATTGGGATCAGGCTTGGATCTATCGCAAATGTCGGATCGTCGGCGATCAGACCGATCGGGATCATGGCTTGGATCGATTGCAACCGTCGGATCATCGCCGATCGGACTGATCGCCACGATTAGAGGTCGGTCATGGCCGATCGGGATAATGGCTTGGATCGATCGCAAACATCGGATCGTCGGCGATAGGACCGATCGCAATGGTCCGAGATCGGTCGTGACCGATCAGGATCAGGGCTTGGATCGATCGCAACCGTCGGATCATCGCAATCGGACCGATCGCAATGGTCGAGATCGATCATGGCCGATCGGGATCAGGGCTTGGATCGATCGCAACCATCGATCATCGGCGATCGGACCAATCGCAACGGTCGGCCATGGCCGATCGGGATCAGGGCTTGGATCGATCGCAACCGTCATATCATCGCTGATCGGACCGATCGCGGTCCGAGATCGATCGTGGCTGATCGGGATCAGGGCTTGGATCGATCGCAACCATCGGATCGTCGTCGATCGGACCGATCGCCACGGTTCGAGATCGGTCGTGGCCGATCAGGATCAGGCTTGGATCGATCGCAACCGTCCGATCATCGGCGATCGGACCGATCGCAACGGTCCGAGATCGGTCATGGCCGATCGGGATCATGGCTTGGATCGATTGCAACCGTCGGATCATCGCCGATCGAACTGATCGCCACGATCAGAGGTCGGTCGTGGCCGATCGGGATAAGGCTTGGATCGATCGCAAACGTCGGATCGTCGGCGATAGGACCGATCGCAACGGTCCGAGATCGGTCGGCCGATCGGGATCAGGGCTTGGATCGATCGCAATCGACGAATCGTCACCGATCGGACCGATCGCAACCGTCCGAGATCGGACATGGCTGATGGGGATCAGGGCTTGGATCGATCGCAACCATCGAATCGTCGCTGATCGACCGATCGCAACGGCCTGAGATCGGTCGTGGTCGATCGGGATCAGGGCTTGATCGATCAAAACCATCGGATCGTCGGCGATCGGACCGATCGCAACAGGTCCGAGATCAGTCGTGGCCGATCGGGATCAGGGCTTGGATCGATCGCAACCGTCGGATCATTGCCGATCGGACCGATCGCAACGGTCCAAGATCGGTCATGGCCGATCGGGATCAGGGCTTGGATCGATCGCAACCGTCGTATCGTCGCCGATCGGACCGATCGCAACGGTTCGAGATCGGTCGTGGCGATGGGGATCAGGGCTTGGATCAATCGCAACCGTCGGATCATCGCCGATCGGACGGATCGCAACGGTCGAGATCGGTCGTGGCCGATCGGGATCAGGGCTTGGATCGATCGCAACCATCGGATCGTCGGCGATCTAACCGATCGAAATGGTCCGAGATCGGTCGTGGCCGATCGAGATCAGGGCTTGGATCGATCGCAACCGTCGGATCTTCGCCGATCGGACCGATCGCAACGGTCCGAGATCGATCGTGGCCGATCGGGATCAGGGCTTGGATCGATCGCAACCGTCCAATAATCGGCGATCGGACCGATCGCAACGGTCCGAGATCGATCGTGGCCGATCGGGATCAGGGCTTGGATCAATCGCAACCGACGGATCATCGCCGATCGGACCGATTGCAACGGTCCGATATCGATCGTGGCCGATCGGGATCAGGGCTTGATCGATTGCAACCGTTGGATTGTCGCCGATCGGACCGATGCAACGGAACAAGATCGGTCGTGGCCGATCGGGATCAGGGCTTGGATCGATCGACAGATCGTCGCTGATCGGACCGATCGGATCAGGGCATGGATCGATCGCAACCATCGGATCGTCGGCGATCGGACCGATCGCAACGGTCCGAGATTGATCGCGGCCGATCGGGATCATGGCTTGGATCGATCGTAACCGTTGGATCGTCGGCGATCGGACGATCGCCACGGTCCGAGATCCGGTCGTGGCCGATCGGTATCAGGGCTTGGATCGATTGGAACCATTCGATCATCGATGATCGGACCGATCGCAACTGGTCCGAGATCAGTCGTGGCCGATCCGGGATCAGGGCTTGGATCGATCGCAACCGTTAGATCATCGGTGATCGGACCGATCGCCACTGTCCGAGGTCGGTCGTG
>UESW01001089.1:0-13913 GCA_900491605.1 Calamus simplicifolius
ATTTTCTCTTTTTTTGATTTGAAAAGAGCTCCTCTATTTATAGAATCTGCAAAAATATATCCGTTAGAGACAAGGAAAAATAGCCGTTATTCAAAAATCTTACCGTTGGGGCTGATGTGTCATCGTTAAAAATCGCGCCCAGATTCGGGTCGACTCGAGCTGTGGGAGTCGGCTCGAGTCGATTACCAAAAATAGAAACATTTTAACATTGAGGGTCGACTCGCGAAAACAAAGTGTCGGCTCCTGAAAGTCGGGAGTCGACTCGAGGAAAATGGGGAGTCGACTCGAGAAGTGCTCAAAAAACATGGTTCTGTTGTTTGAGCGGAGTCGGCTCGCACAGACAGGAGTCGGCTCGCAAGAATCAGGGGTCGACTCTTGAAAACCAAGGGTCGACTCGAGAAAATCAGCATTTGGGGAGTCGACTCGGAAACCCTTGAGTCGGCTCGGGAGCGATACAAAAATCAGAAAAATGTTCTGATTGACTTTAAAACTTGTCCCAATTAAATTTAAAATATAAATTTGACTTGAATACATTAAATATGACATTTATCATGGATTCAAGACATGTTTCAAGAATTCATCGATTGAATTATAATGTAAAAATTCCTTTTTGAAATCTTTTAAGCATAGAGCTTGAAACTTCTTTTTCTAATTGATTCAAAACTCATTTGAATATAACCATTGATAGTTCATTCTTTTCAATTTGAATAAGCTCAAGGTTTTTGATAAATAAACTCATTGTTTCTTTAATACTCATGGCTTTTGGAAATCATCAAAATCAATAAAGTTGGGGCAATTATGTTTCAATAATTTCTCAACAATCTCCCCCTTTTTGATGATGACAAAAACATTGAGTATATGCATTATAAATTGAAAAATTTGTGATTCCAAAATCAACTTTGTGTTCATGGAAAGGCTCCCCCTCAATGAGGTAGCTCCCCCTATGAACCTTAATTTTATAAATCATTCAAAATTTTTAAAATCAAAACTTAAGCATTTTCAATTTATCTCAATTCTCTTCCCCTTATAAAATTAAACTTTGATTGAATTGAATATACGATTAATAAAAACTCTCCCCCTTTTTTGTAATCAACAAAAAGGTTAGGAAGAATATCAATAAATTCTTTATCTTTTCATTAATTATCAATTGAGATAATCATTCAAAGTATTCAAGGATATTACAATTGAAATAGACAAAAGTAATGCATCAAACTTTCTCATTACTTCAAAATGAAAGTACATGAAAATGTAAACTTGCTCATTGCATTGAAAGTAAATTTGATTACATCAAAAAGAGATTACATGAAAACTTAAAAATTTCTTCTAGTAATTCTATTCAAGTGATCTACAATTGCTTCATCCTTCACATTGAAGTCTAACATAGTCTTTGAGTTTTTCATCAACAAAAGTACAAGCAGATGTAATTTTATCTTGAAGCTCGCGTTGCATTGGGAGTATGTCTCCGAGTCACCGCAGATATCCTTAAGTTCTCCAAAGATATTCTTTAAATCTTCACTTAAGGATGGTAGATGAACTGAGAGTAGACTCAATCGATGCAACCGATCACTGAGAGAATATAAGGCTTCTTTTAAATTCATAACTTTTCATTAAATTCTTCTTTCAGTCTTTTTCATGATCACTTAAATTGAATAAGATCGAAGTGATCTAACTGTGTATCAGAAAAACTACCAGATGAAATGAAGACTGAGCAGGAGCAACAGTAGGAGCAGGGGTAGAATCAGAAGCAGGAGCTGGAAAGACTCTGGAACAGACGAGCACTGAGGAGGCTCAGGTGATGAATGTCTCAAGAAGGTCTGGGGCCTCAGCATCTATCTCTGTCCTCTGTAACATTCTTTCTCTCCCAATTCCATTTTTCTTAACAAACCCCATGCGATGAATAGTGCCAAAGTATAAAATCAGTATGTCTTAATCCTTCTTTGGCTCACTATCACTAAACAATCCCTTGGCTTTGAAATAATTTAGTCAAAACCATGCCATAGGGCAAACTTGATTTCTTTTTCCCCCACAATCTGCAATATACCAAATATCATCCGAGGTAGATTGATGGGCTTCCCAGAACAACAGCATCCATAACAAAAATATCTCTCTCAGAAACATAGTCAAACCTGTCTTGGGAAAAAAATCCTGCTGCAGATGTTGTGAGAATCTTAATTCCAAAGGCAGTTGACTAGCAAAACTTCTTCAAATCCTTCAAAATTTCGGTTCAATAAGTGAGGGCTGGAGATCTATCTTCAGGGGCAAATGTGGATGGTCCAGACAAGGGTAATTTCAATAATCTAGATAGAATAGAGGATGTAATGTTCAGACCAATGCCTCTAACCTTGCTCACCAAGCCATCATCTCCTCTAGTCAAATTCTTGTAAAACTCTTTAACTAAGCAGGGTAGGTGGACAGTCCAATGAACAAATATCTCAAATCCCATCTCAATTAGTTGTCTACCAATATGAATCCCTCATTCTCAAACAATTCAAAATCAACCTTCCTTCCTGTGGTACAATCCTACTGGCTAGAAGATCTACCTGAGGAGTAGGAGCTGGAGCAGGAGATCACTAGCAGAAGGGGTAGAGGAAGAATCCGGAGGCTCGCGGACGGGTCGTCGAACGGTCCTCTTTCTCTTCAAACCGGCGCCACTAGCTCGGGTTTTGGGTGCCATTGATCTTGAAGGATTGTTAATCAGAGGTTTTGAGGTTTGGAGGGTTTTGGGAAAGTTTTGGAGAGGATTTGGAATTTGGAAGATGAAATGTCCGTGGGTCGACTCGTGCCCTAAATAAATCGACTGGGACCACGTCGAGTCGACTCGCGCAAAGTGTGGAGTCGGCTCGCGACTAGTCACAGAGCACGGACACGATCTCGAGTCGACTCGCTCAGAGAGGGGTCGACTCCTGAGTTTCAGCAGAAACTCGAGTCGACTCCGATACTCTCGAGTCGGCTCCGAGACCATTTCAGAGAAAAAAGATTAAGATTCAGAGAATCCGAAATGAGTCCGGAATTTGATCTTTGAGTATGATTAAAAATCATGGATTTGAGAGATCAAATTGATATGAGTTCTAGATAAAATTTCCTTAAGATTTTGAGAATTTGAAAGAACTCTAGATATATTTCCTTAGAGGTTTCAAAATTTATTCAAAAGGATTACAAATTCCTAACTCTCCTCTAAGATAACAAAATCTTTCTTCATTTAAAGGTTTAGTAATATGTCAGCTAATTGTTCTTCAGTGTTTACATAATCTAAACAAATTTCATCATTAGCTACATGTTCCCTTATAAAATGATATCTAATTTCTATGTGTTTTGTTCTTGAGTGTTGAATTGGATTTTTAGTTAAGTTGATTGCGCTAGTGTTATCACATCTTATGGGTGTTTTATCAAGTGTGATACCATAGTCTTCAAGTTGTCGCTTAATCCATAGGATTTGCGCACAGCAACTTCCAGCTGCTACATATTCAGCTTCAGTAGTTGATAATGCAACTGAATTTTGCTTTTTGCTAAACCATGTGATTAAGTTACTTCCTAAGAAATGGCATGCACCACTTGTGCTTTTTCTATCTAATTTACATCCAGCATAATCAGAATCTGAATATGCAATTAGGTTTAATGTGGTCTCTAGAATACCATAAACCTACATTTTTAGTTCCATTTAGATATCTTAAATTCTTTTAACAGCTATTAAATGTGATTCTTTAGGTTCAGATTGAAATCTAGCACATAAACATACTGAAAACATAATATCTGGTCTACTTGCTGTTAAATAAAGAAGGGATCCGATATACCTCGATAATACTTTTGATCAACCTTTTTACCTTCTTCATCTTTGTCCAGCTTGCATGAAGGACTCATTGGAGTTCCGAGGGGTTTCATTGTTTCCATACCAAACTTTTTGAGTAGTTCTCTTGTGTATTTGGTTTGGTTGATAAAGATTCCCTCTTTGCTTTGTTTGATCTGGAGTCCAAGGAAGAAGTTGAGTTCTCCCATCATGCTCATCTCGAATTCTCCCTGCATCAACTTTGCAAATTCTTGACAAAGAGAATCGTTAGTAGCACCAAAAATAATGTCATCTACGTATATTGTACTACAAGTAAATCTTTACTTTTTCTTTTCAAAAACAAAGTTTTATCAACATTTCCTCTTGTAAAATCATTTTCTATTAAGAATTTACTTAACCTATCATACCAAGCTCTAGGTGCTTGTTTCAAACCATATAAAGCTTTGTGCAATTTAAAAACGTGATTTGAAAATTCGTGATCTTCAAAACCTGGTGGTTGTTCTACATAAACTTCTTCATTTATAAATCCATTTAAAAATGCGCTTTTTACATCCATTTGAAATAAGTTAAAATTCATATGACATGCAAATGCAAGTAATAGCCTAATGGCTTCTAATCTAGCTACAGGTGCAAAGGTTTCATCAAAATCAATACCTTCCTCTTGATTATATCCTTTAGCAACCAATCTAGCTTTGTTTCTAATTACTATGCCATTTTCATCTAGTTTATTTCTATAACCATTTTGATCCTATTACTGAATGATTTTTAGGTCTTTCAACTAAAGTCCAAACATTATTTCTTGTAAATTGATTTAGTTCTTCTTGCATTGCTAACATCCAATTATTATCTTTTTCAGCTTCTTCTATAGTTTTAGGTTCAATTTGTGATACAAATGCAAGATGATTACTAATATTTCTCATGTATGATCTAGTTCTTATTCCTTGAGATGGATCGCCTATAATCAATTCCTTAGGATGACTATGAGCATATCTCCAGTCTCTTGGAAGATCTATATCATTATGATCAATATTGACATCATCGTCCTTATGTGAATCATCATCTTTAGCTCTTGTTCATGATCAGAAGATACTTCAATATTAAGTTTTTCAAGATCTTTTTCAATTATGTTTGTATCTTCCTCATCATCAATCTTTTCAGATCCAGTTGCTAAAGATTCATCAAAAACTACATGAATGGATTCTTCAACTACTAAGGTTTTCTTGTTAAAGATTCTATATGCCTTACTAGTTGTTGAATAACCTAGAAAAATTCCTTCATCAGATTTAGCATCAAATTTTCCTAAGTTGTTTTTACCATTATTATGAATGAAACATTTACATCCAAATGCATGAAAGTATTTTATATTTGGTTTTCTTTCATTCCATAATTCATAAGGTGTTTTCTTTAATATTGGTCTTATTAAAGCTCTATTTAAGATGTAACATGCTGTGTTAATTGCTTCCGCCCAAAAATACTTTGGTAAGTTGCTTTCGCATAGCATGGTACGGGCCATGTCTTCTAGAGTCCTATTTTTTCTTTCAACTACACCATTTTGCTGTGGAGTCCTAGGGGCTGAAAAATTATGATTAATTCCATTTTCAGAACAAAAACTTTCAAATAAGTGATTTTCAAATTCTGTTCCATGATCACTTCTTAGAGATACTATAGTAGTGTTTTTCTCATTTGTGACTTTCTTGAAGAATTTCAGGAATATCGAGAAAGTCTCATCTTTGTGAGCTAAAAACATTACCCAAGTATATCTAGAATAATCATCTACAATCACTAGACCATATTTCTTTCCTCCTAGACTTGTGGTTCTAGTTGGTCCGAAAAGATCCATGTGAAGTAGCTCTAAAGCCCTAGAAGTTGAAACAATGTTTTTAGATTTGAAAGAACTTCTAGTTTGTTTTCCAAATTGACATGCATCACATATTTTATTATTTTCAAAATCTAGTTTAGGTAATCCTTTAACTAAATCCATTTTAATTAGTTTTGAAATAAGGTGTGTGCTTGCATGACCTAATCTACGATGCCACAACCAACTAATTTCATTTATGTTAGCATTGTCAGCAATTAAGCAATGATCACTCAAAGATAATTTTTCTAATCAACTAAGTAAACATTGCCATGTCTATAACCAGTAAATACAATGCTATCATCAATAGAATTAGTTACAGTGCATAAGAAGATTTAAATGAAACATTAAAGTTTTTATCACATAATTGACTTATACTAATTAGATTATGCTTCAAACCATCAACATAAAGTACATTATCAATAAATATAGATGGAGTTATGCGAACTTTACCAAGGCCCATAATTTGACCTTTACCGTTATCGCCAAACGTCACAACTCCACCTTTCTTTTCTTCTAGGGTGATGAATTCATCTTTGTCACCCGTCATATGTCTTGAGCAGCCACTATCAAGGTACCACTTTTTCTTTGATCTTTTGGCTACAAGACATTCCTGCAACATAATCAAACTTTATGTTAGGTACCCAAGCTTTCTTGGGTCCTTCATGGTTAGCAGCAATAAAAATTGTTCCTTTCGGAACCCATATTTTCTTAGCTTTAACATTTAACTTGTTGTTATTATTTAACGTTTTGCATTCAAATGATTTATGACCTTTTTCATTACATTTAAACAAGTTATATTACTTTGGTTGGCTTTTACAAAAATATTCTTTAAGATTTTGTTTCTTAATGTGTTATATCCTAAACCTGCTTTGTCAAAAAGCTTTTTGACTATCTAGATCATGTTAAGTTTAGTTGAACTTAAGTGAATTTCTCAACAATGTCTTTATATTTTTAACATCTTTCTTAAGAGAGTCATTTTTTAACTTGCTGTTCTTTATCTAAAGCTAAAGTTTCTAATTGATCTTTTAAATCTTTGTTGAGTTTTTAGTTTCAGATTTTAACAAATCTATTTCTTGATTAAGATTATCTCTTTCTTTGCTAAGTTCTTCTTTTTCATTAGTTAAGTTCTTAACTTCTAAAGCTAATTCATTTTTACTTTTAGCTAAACTAATATTGTCATTTTTCAAAAACTTATACTTCTTTTTCAAGGATTTAAAATCAATCATAAGTTCATTGAAAGCCTCAAACATTTCATCAAATGTAAATCATCATTTGAGTTTTCAGAACTTACCTCATTGTCGTTGTCGTCGTCGTTGGCCATGAAGCAGATATTGGCAACTTCCTTTTGTTCTCTTCTTCCGACGAGGAAGATTCATCAGACCATGTTGCCATGTATGCTTTCTTCTTTTTCTTGTAGGCCTTTTTCAGCAAAGGACAATCATACTTAAAGTGCCCTGGCTTTTTGCACTCATAACATACTAAGGGCTCTTTTTCTTTTTCTTTCTCCTTGTCCTTTTTCTTATCCTTTTCTCCTTCAATCTTGCTCCAAATTTCTTTTTATGGAAGGGCCTTTTTCTCATAAACTTCTGAATTTTTGGCCAAGAGAGCAGTTTCCTCATCATCTTCATCATTACTTTCACTGCTGCTCTCTTCCATTTCTGCAGTCTTGAGGGCAAGGTTTTCTTCTTTTTGTTTCCTCCTCAACATGCTGCTTCATTGTTAACTCGTGGGTCATTAAGGATCCTAGAAGCTCCTCTAAAGGTAGTGCATTGAGGTCCTTTGCTTCTTGGATAGCAGTGACTTTGCTTCCCACGATCTTGGTAGTGACCTAAGAATTTTGCGCACAAGATCAGCATTAGAATAAATTCTACCAAGACTTTTCAAACCATTCACAATATCAGTGAATCTAGTGAACATGCATGTGATGGTTTCAGTTTGTTCCATTGTAAATAATTCATATTTATGAACCAAAATATTTATTTTGATTCTTTTACTTGGTTTGTTCCTTCATGAGTTATTTCCAACCTATCCCAAATTTCTTTTGCGGAATTACAAGTTGAGATTCGGTTGAATTCATTTGAGTCTAAGGAACAATATAAAATATTAATGGCTTTAGCATTTAGTTGTGCCATTCTCCTATCATTATCATTCCAATCCCTTTCGGGTTTAGGAACAATAGTGCCATCAATAAGGTGTGTGGGTGTACTAGGTCCATTTATTATTACTCCCCACAATTCATAGTCAGAAGCTTGAATGAATATTCTCATTCTAGCTTTCCAATATGAATAGTTGGTTCCATTAAATAAAGGAGGTCGATTCGTAGAATGACCTTCAGCAAAACTTGAACCAATTTGTGTTGCCATATGGATCTTTAGCCCTTGATCGTGAGATCAAATTCTAAATGAGCACTTGCTCTGATACCAATTGTTGGCCCAGATGGCAACCCAAGAGGGGGGGGGTGAATTGGGTTCTTAAAAATTTAAGACTTTTTAACTTTAATTGATTAGTTAGCAAGATGTGCAAGTGAGATAACTAATAAGCAATAACAAGCAAATAAAGAGAGATAGAGATAGAGAAAATAAGGCACGGCAAACACAAGATAATTTTATAGTGGTTCGGTGCAACCAGCACCTACGTCCACTCCCAAGATTCACTTGGGTCCACACTATAATCTCTCTAGATTACAGCCGAGTTGTTTTCCAAGCTCACAACTCAAACTTGTTGTTTTACCGGGTGCACAACGAACCCAGCTGGTTTTAACTCGGGCTTACCAGCACAAAACCCTACACGTTGTTTTTCTAGGGCTCACAACTAACCCAACACAAGCACTCCGGCTTGCAACGAGGTATACCAACCTCCACTGATTCAATCCACTGATTGAATCAGCAAACAAATAAATAAAGTGTTTGAACAATAAGTGCTCCCCTTGAGCAAATACAAATGAAGTACAAAATAATAAGGGTTAGAAAAGCCTGATAATATTGCAGATGGTAGATGCTTGGGCTTTCTTCCTTCTTCTCTTTAACTCCTCTTGAAGTGTTGAATCACGCCTCAGCAGATTCTTGACCGTTGAAGACTTTGGAGTTGAGATGAAGCTTTTTCCTCTTTTGAAAATCCTTCGATTTGACCTTTGAAATGCTTGGGATTTTCTTCTGACTTTGTGGATTGATGAAAGGAGCAGACGAAACTTCTCTTGGATTTCACTCCTTTTGAATCACTCTCCTTTGAGCTAAATGATTTTTCCAATATGCTCTGTTTTTCCCTCTTTTCAAATGATATTCTTTTCTCTCTTTTTGATTTTCTCTGGTTGTTTTGATTTGAAAAGAGCTCCTCTATTTATAGAATCTGCAAAAATATATCCGTTAGAGACAAGGAAAAATAGCCGTTATTCAAAAATCTTACCGTTGGGGCTGATGTGTCATCGTTAAAAATCGCGCCCAGAATTGCGGAGTCGACTCGAGCTTTGTGGGAGTCGGCTCGAGTCGATTACCAAAAATAGAAACATTTTAACATTGAGGGTCGACTCGCGAAAACAAAGTGTCGGCTCCGAAAGTCGGGAGTCGACTCGAGGAAAATGGGGAGTCGACTCGAGAAGTGCTCAAAAAATATGGGTTCTGTTGTTTGAGCGGAGTCGGCTCGCACAGACAGGAGTCGGCTCGCAAGAAGTCAGGGGTCGACTCTTGAAAACCAAGGGTCGACTCGAGAAATCAGGCAATTGGGGAGTCGACTCGGAAACCCTTGAGTCGGCTCGGGACGATACAAAAATCAGAAAAATGTTCTGATTGACTTTAAAACTTGTCCCAATTAAATTTAAAATATAAATTTGACTTGAATACATTAAATATGACGTTTATCATGGATTCAAGACATGTTCCAAGAATTCATCGATTGAATTATAATGTGTAAAAATTCCTTTTTGAAATCCTTTTAAGCATAGAACTTGAAACTTCTTTTTCTAATAGATTCAAAACTCATTTGATATAACCATTGATAGTTCATTCTTTTCAATTTGAATAAGCTCAAGGTTTTGATAAATAAACACATTGTTTTCTTTAAGGTACTCATGGCTTTTGGAAATCATCAAAATCAATAAAGTTGGGGCAATTATGTTTCAATAATTTCTCAACACCACTTATATCAGAATTTATCACTGGAAACCTATTTGTACTGCTATCTAAGGAATAACCTATAAAGATAGCATCTACAGTTTTAGGTCCTATTTTTCTTCTCTTAGGTTCAGGTATTCCTACCTTAGCTAAGCATCCCCATACCTTAAGATAATCTAGCCTGGATGTTCTACCTTTCCAAAGCTCAAAATGTATTTTAGGACTATCCTTAAAGGGTATCCTATTTAAAATATAACATGCAGCTAAAAGAGCTTCCCCCCATAAGTTCTCATGTATGCCTGAACTTATTAACATTGAGTTAACCATATCCATTAATGTACGATTTTTTCGTTCAGCTACACCATTGGACTGAGGAGAGTATGGTGGTGTAACTTCATTAATAACCCCATATTCTTGACAAAATAGAGTCATTTCATTTGAGGTATATTCACCATCGCGATCTGACCTAAATTTCTTAAGCTTTTCTCAGTTTGGGTTTCAGCTTCTACCTTATAAATCTTAAACTTATCTAATACTTCATCCTTAGATTTATCAAATATATGTAACAATATCGAGAGAAGTCATCTATGAATGTTACAAAGTAACGACTTCCTTCCCATGTAGAAAATTTGGTAGAGTCACATACATCGCTATGGACTAATTCAAGAAGCGTTGAACTCCTATTTACTTATTTAAAAGGTTTTCTTGGCACCTTGGCTTGAATACAAATCTCACATTTAAACTTTCTGTTGAAAGATTATAGAAAAATTATATGATCCAATCCTTTTGATTTTGATGATTACTAAAAGTCATTGAGTTTATTAAAGGATGTAATGAGTTTATGAAAATGAAGCAACAAATTTATTTTGAACAATCAATGAGAATGCTCAAGTTTAATTTTAATCAATTTTGAAAGTGACTTTAAGCTCAATATTCAAACTTTTGAAAAGAAATGTTATAATTCATGTTGTATTCAAAAAGTTTATGGATTAGTTCATGAATCACTTCTAAAGGTTAATTCTATTGATTTCATGTCAAAACAATGAATTAAAATGAATCTGGAACGATTTTAATGTCAATCAGAAAAGTTTCTGATTTTTGATACGTTCCGAAGCCGACTCCTGAGTTTCAGAGTCGACTCCGCTCAGTGTACAGAAATGTGCATCTATGTCGAGTCGACCCATGAAATTGTCGAGTCGACTCTTGATTCTGTTGAGCCGACTCCTGGACTGTGCGAGTCGACTCCGCTCAGACACCAGAAGAGTATTTTTCTGAGCACCTCTCGAGTCGACCCCAAGCCTTTCACGAGTCGACTCCCGACTATCAGGAGTCGACACTTTATTCTGGCGAGTCAACCCCTAACCTTTTTAATCATTTCTATTTTTGGTAAGATGAGCTCGAGCCGACTCGGGAAAAGCATGAGTCGACTCCAGCAAAACTGGGCACGATTCTTAACGATGACACATCAGCGCCAACGGTAAGATTTTTAAATAACGGCTATTTTTCCTTGTCTCTAACGGATATATTTTGCAGATTCTATAAATAGAGGAGTTCTTTTCAAATCAGGAAAATCTAGAAAAAATCAAAAAGAGAGAAAAGAATATCTTTTAAAAGAGGGAAAAACAGAGCATATTGAAAAAAAAAATCATCTAGCTCAAAGAAGAGTGATTCAAAAGGAGAGAAATCCAAGAGGAAGTTTCGATTGCTTCTTCTCATCAATCCACAAGAGTCAAAAGAAAATCCACAAGCATTTCAAAGGTCAAATCGGAGGATTTTCAAAAGGGAGAAAAAGCTTCATCTCAACTCCAAAATCTTCAACGGTCAAGAATCTTGCTGAGGCGTGATTCAACACTTCTAGAGGAGTTAAAGAGAAGAAGGAAGAAAGCCCAAGCCACTACCATCTGCAATTCTATCAGGCTTTTCTAACCTTTTATTATTTTGTACTTCATTTGTATATCTGCTCAAGGGGAGCATTTAATTATCCAAACACTTCTATTCTATTTGTTTGCTGATTCAATCAGTGGATTGAATTAGTGGAGGTTGGTATACCTCGTTACAAGCCGGAGTGCTTGTGTTGGGTTAGTTGTGAGCCCTAGAAAAACAACGTGTAGGGTTTTGTGCTGGTAAGCCCGAGTTAAAACTAGCTGGGTTCGTTGTGCACCCGGTAAAACAACAAGTTTGAGTTGTGAGCTTGAAAAACAACTCGGCTGTAATCTAGAGAGATTATAGTGTGGACCCAAGTGAATCTTGGGAGTGGACGTAGGTGTTGGTTACACCGAACCACTATAAAATTATCTTGTGTTTGCCGTGATATATTTCTCTCTCTATCTCTCTATATTAATTGCTTGTGCATTGCTTATTAGTTAATTTCACTCACTTGCACATCTTAAGCAAATCAGTCTAAATCTTGCTAACTAATCAATTAAAGTCAAAAAAAAGTCTTAAATTTTTAAGAACCCAATTCACCCCCCCTCTTGGGTTGCCATCTGGGCCAACAATTGGTATCAGAGCGAGTGCTCATTTAGAATTTGATCTCACGATCAAGGGCTAAAGATCCATATGGCAACACAAATTGGTTCAAGTTTTGCTGAAGGTCATTCTACGAATCGACCTCCTTTGTTTAATGGAACCAACTATTCATATTGGAAAGCTAGAATGAGAATATTCATTCAAGCTTCGGACTATGAATTATGAGGAGTAATCATAAACGGACCTAGTACACCCACACACCTTATTGATGGCACTATTGTTCCTAAACCCGAAAGGGATTGGAATGATAATGATAGGAGAATGGCACAACTAAATGCTAAGGCCATTAATATTTGTATTGTTCCTTGGATTCAAATGAATTCAACCGAATCTCAACTTGTAATTCCGCAAAAGAAATTTGGGATAGGTTGGAAATTACTCATGAAAGAACAAACCAAGTAAAAGAATCAAAGATAAATATTTTGGTTCATAAATATGAATTATTTAATATGGAACAAAATGAAACCATCACATGCATGTTCACTAGATTTACTGATATTGTCAATGGTTTGAAAAGTCTTGGAAAAGTTTATACTAATTCTGAGCTTGTTCGCAAAATCCTTAGGTCACTTCCACGGACTTGGGAAGCCAAGGTGACCGCCATACAAGAAGCCAAAGATCTGAACATCCTACCATTGGAAGAGCTTCTTGGTTCGCTGATGACTCATGAGCTTCAAGTCAAACAACATGTCAATGAGGATGAGTCAAGAAAGAAGAAGACCATCGCCCTCAAAGCTGCAGAAAAGGAAATAAGCAGCAGCGATGATGAAGAGGATGATGATGATGAGTCAGTCCTCCTTGCAAGGAAGTTCAAGAAATTTATGCAAAGAAGGAGGCCCTTCCACAAAAAGAGATTTGTTTCAAAAATGGAAGGAGAAAAAGAAAAGGATAAGAAAAAAGAAAAGGATAAAGAAAAAGAGCCCTTAGTATGCTATGAATGTAAAAAACCAGGGCATTTTAGATATGACTGTCCTTTACTTAAGAAGGCCTACAAGAAAAAGAAAAAGGCCTACATGGCAACTTGGACTGATAGTGAAGAGTCTTCTTCCGAAGAAGAAGAACAAAAAGAAGTTGCTAATGTCTGCTTCATGGCCAACGACGACGACAACGACAATGAGGTAAGTACCGAAACTCCTGATGATGAATTTACATTTGATGAAATGTTTGAGGCATTTAATGAACTTATGATTGACTTTAAATCATTGAAAAAGAAGTATAAGTTTTTGAAGAATGATAATATAGCTTAGCTAAAAGTAGAAATGAATTAACTTTAGAAGTTAAGAACTTAACTAATGAAAAAGAAGAACTTAGCAAAGAAAGAGATAATCTTAATCAAGAAATAGATTTGTTAAAATCTAAAACTAAAAACTCAACAAAAGATTTAAAAGATCAATTAGAACCTTAGCTTTAGATAAAGAACAGCAAGTTAAAGAAAATGACTCTCTTAAGAAAGATGTTAAAAAATATAAAGACATTGTTGAGAAATTCACTTTAAGTTCAACTAAACTTAACATGATCTTAGATAGTCAAAAAGCTGTTTTTGACAAAGCAGGTTAGGATATAACACATTAAGGAAACAAAATCTTTAAAGAATATTTTTATAAAAGCCAACCAAAGTAATATAACTTGTTTCAAA
>UESW01001090.1:0-13896 GCA_900491605.1 Calamus simplicifolius
AACTTAAAGTTAATCAGGCGTTTGATGTAACTGTGATGTTTGACAATATTTTATATGTGTTTATCAATGAATTTGCTACAAAAGTGGCATATTTTCTATTACATAAACTAGTTATCTTAAATAATGACTACTAATGTACGTTGCACAATAGAAAATGCCTTGTGCATCTTGCAAGGTGTAGCATTGCGAGCATCGCACATGTGATAATTCATCCGCACGTGAGGGATTTAGTAAAAATTATTTTTTTATGGAATAATGCTTGTTGTGCATTGGATCCCTTGCACGTGCGGATGAATAACCGCGTTGCTTGCTGTGCACAAAGCATGCTTCTTACACAATTATTGGACCACCAAGAAATACAATGTCAAATACTTATTAGGTATGCATCTTCGGATTATTCGGCCTTTCTTTGGAGTTGGTGGTACAACGGGACTATACACGTTCCCTTAAGGGCCTGTTTGGATGAAGGAATGGAGGGAGGGAAAAAAAAAAAAAAAGTTATAAGTTAAGAAGGGTGAGAGAAAAAAAGAGAAGGGAATGAGAGTAATCGGTTTCTCTTCTTTCTCCCTCAGCGAAGTAAATTTGTTAACCCCCAAATCGAAAGGTAAGCTGGAGAATGAAATTAAAAAAGTTTAAGTCATACTTTTATGAAAGACCAAAATATCGTTTTATTTTTTATTCTTCATTCTTTCATTCCCACGCTTCATTCCTTATTAACTCTTTTCCTTCTTTTCTTTCCTCTCTATCCAAACAAGATGATTATATTACCCTTTCTTTCCTTTCCATCCTTTCCAAACAAGAGAAAGAAAACAACCCTTTCTTTTCCTTTCTTTTCCTTCCATTCCTTTACTTCTTTTTACTCTCCCCTTCTTCCCCTTCAAAGATCCAAACATAGCCTAACTAAACTCGCGTCAATTGAAGCCAGCTTGTCAAAGTGTCAAAGGAGGAAATTGTTAGGTTTTGGTTGGTGTTTGCAACAACTGGAAGCTCGCATCTCTCAACCACTCTCAAGTCTCCACTGTGAATCCCTCATAAATCAAAAGGCAGTATTGCAAGGAGAAATAGGTATAGGCTTATGTTTATCAAGTACTTTTCTGCCCTTCCGTTTATATCTTAGCCATCAATGGTATGGCATAATGTTGGTGGTTTTAAATGGAGAACAAGATACGCATCTTAGATATGAAGACTGATGGGGCCAGTGGGCCCCCATGGGTCAGCATCCGGACTTGATAACTCGACCTTTCCCCCATCCGTCATCTTTTCTCTCTCCTCCGCATGAAGCCAGCTTCTGTTCAGCCTCGGACCTATTCCCCTCGACCTCGGCAATCGGTGTCGGCCTCGCCCCGGCCTCTTCCAAGTCGGCCTCGCCCTCGAATCATCCAGGCCAGCCTCGCCCCGGCGTCATCCAAGTCGGCCCCGACACATCATCCAAGTCGCCTCGGCGTCATCCAATCGGCCTCGGACGGCCTCGGCCCCAATCGGCCTCGGCTCCAGTCAGCCTCGGCCCCGATCGGCCTCGGCCTCAGTCGTCGCTACCTCAGCCCCGGCCTCACCTCCAGTCGGCCTCGGTCCAAGTCGGCCACCTCGGCCCCAACCTCGAGCCTCCTCCTCGGCCCCAGCCTCGGGCTTTCGCCTCGGCCCAGGCCTCGAGCGTCCCTCCTCGGCCCCGGCCTCGAGCTTCCGCCTGGGCCCCGGCTTCGAGCCTCCGCCTCGCCCCGGCCTCGAGCCTTCCTCCTCGGCCCCGACCTCTTCAGATCGACCCCGTTGGCCCCGGCTTCTCAAGTCATGCCGAGGTGGCCCCGACCTCTTCAGGTCGACCCCTACGCTGCCGACTGATGGACCCGGCCTGAACAACCGAACGACTCCCCCTCTCCGATGGGATATAACCTACCAATCAGCCCAAACGTACGTAACTCCTACGTGTTCCGCATATGTCTCTCCCTCAGGCCAACCGGACGACTCCTCCTCTCCGATGGGACCTGGCCCAACAACCAGACGACTTCCCCTTTCCGATGGGACTTGACCCACCAGCCAGCTGCAGCCACCCACTCTGATGGGACTTGACCTGCAGCCCTGACATGCCAGAGGAAGCAAGCCCTACCAAGTGGCAGCACCCCAAGGTACAGACATCAGCTCTGTCACTTCACCCATCAAAGTTATCATTATGAGGCCTCAACCACTCAAACCGGACAGACTCTAAGCATCATAAAATGGGTAAGAGGGACCCCCGACGAGGTAACTGAACTAAGAACTGAACTCAGATAACTCAACCACAAACAATACTCCTAAACGCTCATTCTTGCTCACAGAGAGCTCTTCTCTGAGCCTCTCTCTCTTCTCTTTCGAGCTTCCTCAAGCTCATGGCTGTTGCCCATAGCACTGATTTGAGCGTCGGAGGGTCCTCGCCAAAATCTTCGATCCCCAGAACTTTTTGCAGGCTCCCAGACGCAAGAGGCTGGCCGAAAGATCCCGGGCTCGCTGGAGAAGGCGACCGGACGCTCGGACGTTCGAGGGGGGTGATCTGGCAGCATCAGATTGGCGCACCAGATAGGGAGAAAGTAGAGTTCTGTGACACTAAGCTACAAGCTCTCACTCCCTCTACGACAACAATAAAAGCTTCCGCCAGCTATGCTGGGGGCACCCTCAACGAGCTGACCAGCAGAGGCTAGTTCTCTGTTCCACCATCACCACTAGTTCATGCCATTCAAGCAAAGCATCGTGCCACCCTCACCCTGCAGATTCAAGCATTAACGGTAGCTGTCTAAAAGCTGTGGAAGCAATATTTCACGGCCACACAGCAGCAAACAAGAGCTTACGTTGCTCCTTTGGTTACCGCTCAAGCCAGCTATCATCCATCCGGTGGAATATCTTCCTAGCAAGAGACTCACCACCATCATATCTCAATAAGCTCAGGAGCAAGAGCAACCTCAAGCTCATCAGTAATTTAAGGCTCAGGCTCGTTAACCAGCAAGAGCGCCACTACTTACCACCCAAATCCTAACTCCTAGTCACCTCAGAGCCAATCCAAGCCCAAGACCTCCTACAGATTCTATTCCAGCTACCCTCGGATTTCAGCACTGGTACCCCCATCTTTAATCAACATAGTTTCCTGTGGGCAGGTCATCAACTCAGCAGAAGGAGACCAATTTCTTTAAAGAAAAAGCTCTCAAGCCTATAATCAGACGTCATCAAATCGGACGTCATCAATGATGTATCTCCCTACATTATGAGCAATAAAGGACCTCCTTCAGCGCCATAGCCATTTCTTCCTTGCATCCAAGTACCAGATCTCAGAAAAGGAACTCCCCGGCATCATGGCCCATGGGACACCACTCAGTCCCAGCATGGCGGTGCCCCCCGAATGGTTCAAGACCCTAAAGGCTCCGAACCCATCGAGTCACCCCTCGGGCAGTGCACAAACCCCTGAGGTAGTTCAAAAGGAGCTCATCGGCATTGTGGCCCACGGGACACCACTCGGCCCCGGCACGGCGGTGCCCCCCGAGTGGTTCAAGACCCTAAAAGCTTCGTACCCACTGAGTCGCCCCTCGGGCGGCACACAAACCCCTGAGGTGGTTCAAAAGGAGCTCGCCGGCATCGCGGCCCATGGGACACCACTCGGCCTCGGCACGGTGGTGCCCTCCGAGTGGTTCAAGACCCTAAAGGCTCCGTACCTACCGAGTTGCCCCTCGGGTGGCACACAAACCCCTGAGACGATTCAAAGGGAGCTCGTCGGCATCGTGGCCCATGGGATATCATTCGGCCCCGGCACGGCGGTGCCTCCCGGTTCAAAACCCTAAAGGCTCTGTACCCACCGAGTCGCCCTTCGAGTGGCACACAAATCCCCAAGGCAGTTCAAAAGGAGCTCGCTGGCATCGCAGCCCACAGGACACCACTCGGCCCCAGCACAGCGGTGCCCCCCGAGTGGTTCAAGACCCTAAAGGCTCCATACCCGCCGAGTCACCCTTCGGGTGGCACACAAATTCTTGAGGCAGTTCAAAGGAGCTCGCCGGTATCGCGGCCCATGGGACACCACTCGGCCCCGCTACGATGGTGCCCCCCGAGTGGTTCAAGACCCTAAAGGCTCTGTACCCACCGAGTCACCCCTCGAACGGCACACAAACCCCCGAGGCGGTTCAAAAGGAGCTCGCCGGCATCGCGGCCCATGAGACACTACTCGGCCCTGGCACGGCAGTGCCCCCTGAGTGGTTCAAGATCATAAAGGCTTCGTACCCGCCGAGTCGCCTCTCGAGCGGCACACAAACCCTCGAGGCAGTTCAAAAGGAGCTCGCCAGTATCACGGCCCATGGGACATCACTCGGCCCTGGCACGACGGTGCCCCCCGAAATGGTTAAGACCCTAAAGGCTCTGTACCGGTGAATCATCCCTCGCATCAGTTCACAAGCCTCTAAGGCGGTTCAAAGTCAAGACTTAACGACGCTATGGCTAACAAGGCACTGCCCATTTCTGCGCCATCTCCAACAAACCCTGTCCGCCAGAGTCCCTCTTCATGTCGGCCCTGTCAGCCCCGGCATCTCAGCCATGCTGAGGCGGCCCCAACCTCTTTAGGTTGGCCCCACTCAGCCCCGGCATATCCAGCCATGCCGAGGCAGCCCCAACCTCTTCAGGTCGGCCCCACTCGGTCCCGGCGTCTCCAGCCATGCCAAGGTAGCTCCGGCCTCTTCAAGTCGGCTCCGTCGGCCCCAGCGTCTTCATCCATGCCGAGGCAGCCCCGACCTCTTCAGGTCAGCCCTACTCGGTCCCGGCGTCTCTAGCAAGCCAAGGCAGCCCCGACCTCCTTAGGTCAGCCCCGACGTCTCCAGCAAGCTGAGGCAGCCCCGACCTCCTTAGGTCGACCCCGGCATCTTCAAGCCATGCCGAGGCAGCCCTGAGCTCTTTAAGTTGGCCCCACTCGGCCCCCAGCATCTCCAGCAAGCCGAGGTGGCCCCGAGCTCTTCAGGTCGGCCCCACTCGGCCCCCAGCATCTCAAGCAAGCTGAGTCGGCCCTAACCTCTTCAGGTCGGCCCCGTCGGCCCCGGCGTCTCCAGCCATGCCAAGGCGGCCTGGACCTCTTCAGGTCGGCCCCGTCGGCCCTGGCATGACTCTCGGGCAAACAGCTACAAAATCTAAGTACACTATGCTCAAGCGATATTTCTTTCATCGATACTTTAAAAGGTTATGCAAAGAAGCCCGACTCCAGCATTGCCAGCAAAGGTCATCACCCTTCATGGTTAAAAGGAATCTGATGACTCTAACTCTCAAGTCACCCTCCAGGGTTCAAAAGGTTTCCGACAGCCACAACTTCGCCTCAGTGGCGTTATTGCAGCCCCATCGGCTTTATCTCTTCCTCCGTGGCTTTATCTATAGCCTCATCGACTTTATCTCTGCCTCAGCAGCGTTATTGCTGTTCGGAATTATATCCTAAAGCCAATCATTTGATGATTATGCTAATGTAAATTATATATAAATTGATATATTAATAAAAGTTATTTGGTAGTTTATTCATTACAAGAACATCTTCTTAAAACTCCTAATGGTAATGAAGCCCTCAGGATCTTCCTTCACGATAAAGGAGGATTTATCTTTGAAGGTCCTAAAAAGAGTTCGCAACCAAATGATATACTATGACAGGGCCATAGTACTATCAATTATAGGACGTTGTATATCATATTTATTGGTTGTCCTCTTAACCAAGGAGTGTAGAGACACCGGTATGACATACAGGTGAAAGTGTAGGAGTACATTTCACCGAACATGACTCATTTTTGGATACTCTGCTATCAAGAGTTAATTCGAGAAGATATAGGTATAAGTATCCTTCAGACCTGAATATCACAATCGGTGACTTGCAAGCAACTCATTGTACTTAGGTGCCGGACCACCTGGATTTCTAATCCAGCTACGAAAGGTTACTGGGTGCAGTCAAGTACTTGTAGTAGTCAAGTATGGATCAAGATGAAATTTGACCTATCCAATTAAAAGGAGAAATGCTTGTGTTTCAATTTAGCAAGACCTTGGCCAAGGCACTTCATGTGAAAGTCGCATGATTACTAAAATTGTAATCACTTTATGGATTTGCTGTTTAGAGTTGACAGGCTCTTAAGCCATCCTTAGCATTTGTGGTCAAGATGATGAATTATACGGTAACTGTTTCTTAGGGTTCTTGGAGTTGGCTCGGCAACTCTTCGACCTATCTGAACATCGGGTTCCATTGCTAGATGGGCACATTGATTAGTACAGAAAGTTATTTCTATGCTACCGTGTTGGCCCAGATGGCAACCCAAGAGGGGGGGGGTGAATTGGGTACTTTAAAAAATTAGCCCTTTTTAAATAGTTTGCTTGAGATTAATGAGGCAAATGCAAGTAACTATAAAGTGCAGTGAATAAGATAGAGATAGAGAAAGAGACAATGAGACACTGCAAACACAAAAGATTTTATAGTGGTTCGGTGTATCCAACACCTACGTCCACTCCCAAGATTCACTTGGGTCCACACTATAATCTCTCTAGATTACAGCCGAGTTGTTTTCCAAGCTCACAACTCAAACTTGTTGTTTTACCGGGTGCACAACGAACCCAGCTGGTTTTACTCGGGCTTACCAGCACAAAACCCTACACGTTGTTTTTCACGGGCTCACAACTAACCCAAGCTTAAACAAGCGAGGTAAAACTACCTCCTCTAGTTCAATCCCCCAGATTGAACTAGGCAAAAATAAGATAAGTATTGTGTGTGAATACAAAGCTCCTCAATGAGCAAATATACAAATTAAGAATAACAAGGTTTAGAAAAGCCTGATTTGAAGATAGGTTGGCTTTTGATCTTTTCTTCTTTTTTCTTCTTCTTCTTCTCCTTGCTGGATTGAATCAAGCCTCAGCTCCGATTCTTCGTGGTTGAAGCAGTTGAGAAGGTTGAAAAGCAAGAAACGAATCTCCTTTCTCCAAGTTGGGAAATCCTCCAAGACTTTGATTTGAACGCTTTGGATTCCTCTTGAGCCTTTTGGAGTGGAGTGGATTTGAGCTAGAAGGTTTTCCTTTCAAGATTCAAGCTCACGGATTTTTGAAATGGGATTTGTCTATCTCAGATTTTCTCTTTTTTTTTTTTTTTTTTTTTCTCTTTTTTTGAACAATAGACTCCCTTTTTATAGATTTCTTTTACACCTTTTTGGAATAAAACTATCCGTTGGAGTGTACCTTGTATCAAAATATATCCGTTAGAAATGAGTAAAAATAGAAATTTACCGTTAGAGCTGATCTGGCAACTTTATTTTTCGTTCCAGGTGGGTTGGAGTCGACTCTAACTTTTCTGGAGTCGGCTCTAGCTCGAGGCGTTTTAAAATGATATTTCCGGAGTCGTCTCTGGCTTTTCTGGGGTCGACAAGAAACTTTTCCGGAGTCGACTCTAACTTACCCGGAGTCGACTCTAGGTTGGAGCCAGAAAAATCGACTTTCTGCTTCGTCTGTGAGAGTCGACTCTAACAGTCTCGGAGTCGACTCTAATGACCGTGCCAGTTCCGGAGTCGGCTCTGTGATTCTCGGAGTCGACTCTAATGTCTGCAATTCTTACCTAGACATTAGATTCGATCCAGAACACATTGTAACTCTGATTTTGATCTTTCAATAGTCTTATAGGCTGAAACACTAAATCAAAATCATCAGAGCCTTCAAAAATTATACTCAAATAGTTTTGTTAATCATCAAAATCATCAATTGGGTCAACAATCTCCCCCTTTTTGATGATAACAAAAACTTTGAGTATATGCATTCAAAAATTCAATCAAACTAAGGATTATAGTCATTTTAACTTTAAACCATTGAAATTAAGGTTTTGATGCCAATGTTCAATGTAAACTTTAAAATTGTACATGAGTTCAATATAATCCATCAATATTGAATTGTTAAACTTAATGTGCATAAGATTGTAAATGAGCTTTTTGTTAAGCTCCCCCTGCATTGAGTAGCTCCTCTATATATAAACATCAAATTGTAACTGATAATCATTTCAATTCATTTTGCATAAACAATTAATTCTCCCCCTTTCTTTCTTTCTTTATGCATATATTATTCAATATTCTATTCAATCTTTCTTTCTTTGCATATACACAACTATCTCTCCCCCTTTTTTGTTATTAGCAATAAGGAGAGTAAAAAAAAAATTTATAATCTCAATAAAGCATAGGAATCCAATCAATCAAAATTTGAAAAAGTGAAATTGTATTTCATAAGCAAGAACCATTACATCAGTTGATTCATTTACATTTCAAAATGAAATACATTGGATATTCAAAAACTTCCTAAGTACAAGCTATCAAACTCAAAAACAAGATCAAATGTGCTTGAATACAATTTTCTTTAGATGACCTATTATCTCCATTACATCATCCTTTTGTGATTTCTTAAAATTTTCAAGGCAGGCTTCGATTTGAGAGACTGCAAGGTCAATATCCTTCTTCAATTGACCCGTTGCATGAACATACGATCCTGATCCATCGGCAATGCCTTCCATCCTTTCGAAGATCTTGTGAAGCTCAGCTCCAAAGGATTCTACAGAACTGCCTAAGGTAAAGGATAGCATGTCCAGTCTCGAATTTAATTCTTCTTTTAACTGATTAAAGTCTTCTTTCAATTGATTAATTTCATTTGACCTGTGACTGTCATACTCAGCAAGTAAGCTTCTTAACTGATCAAGTTGTTCATTAGAAAATCTTCCAGAATTTGTTATAGGCTGATGTGGAGGTGATGGAATAGAACTCGGTCCGGCCTCCGAAGGTCCAGCAGAAGAAGGTCCCGCAAAAGATGAATCAGGGACTGATGGTCCCGCAGTAGATGGTCCCGGGATTTCTTCTAGTCTGGTTCCCTCTGCACCATCCCTATCTGTTCTTTCCTCTCTCCTCATCCAAACACCATTACTTTCTTAAATCCCATTCTATGAATAGTAGAAGTGCTGTAATAATCAGTGTGTCTCAGTTTTCTTAAAGGTTCATTTTCCATTATGAGCACACCCTGGCTTCTAAAAACTAGTGTCAGAATCATACCGTATGGCAGTGTTGATCTTTTCTTAGTAGCTGCCTCTGCCATGTATCCTATCATCATGCCAGCTAAATTGACTGGCCTTCCAGTTATAATGCAGTCCATCATCAGAACGTCTCGCTCCGAGACATACTCGAATCTCCCTATTTTTGGAAATAAGATTCTACCACATATATTATGCAATAATCTGAGTTCTAGGTTCAACTGATTTGCAAAGATCTCTTCGAACTCAGTCACATCTCTTCCTAGCATCCTTGACAGTGCACCACTTCTGTCATTAAGTTGACATTCCATTAAACCAACAGTGGGCATTTCTAATAGGGTTCCAAGAATCTCAGTTGTTACCGTAACCCTAGTTCCTCTCACTGTGCTTATCAATCCTCCTTCTCCTCTGCTTAATCCATTATAAAACTCCCTTACCAATGCTGGATATGTGGGTAAATCTAGTGAGCACACTTTCTCCCATCCCATATCCCTTAAATTTCTTCCAATAGAGAAACCTTCCGATTCAAATAAATCAAAATTAACTTTTCTCCCAGTGGTAATGGTCTTACCAGCTAATTGATCAACCTTAGGAGATGAGGGTGAAGGTGGTGAATCCTCTTGAGTGGCCGAAGAGGAAGAAGGCGATGGTTGCCTCCGAACCGTGCGTCTCTTCGTTGGAACGGATGCTCCAGCGACGAATCCGCGCCTCTTTGGAGCCATTGAGAGGATTGGAAGGTTAATCAGGGTTTTGAGTAGATTTGGGGAAGTTGGAAAAGTTTTGGAGTTCTTTGGAAGGTTTAGGAGACGATTGGAATGATTGGGGGTCGACTCCGCCTTTTTATTTTTGACCTAACTCGACTTAGAGTCGACTCCCGAAAACTGGGTGTCGGCTCCGAGCCAGAAAGTCTGTCAGCGCTCGTATTAGAGTCGGCTCCACAAAAGCCAGAGTCGGCTCTAATCACTTAGACAGAACATCAAAAACTCAGGTGTCGACTCCGCAAACTGTCAGAGTCGACTCTAACAGTTTCAGAGATAAAAAATTAAGTTTCAAGATTTGAAACTATTCAAATTAATCATCAAATTATAGATTAAAGTTCTTTAGCAATTGGGGAAACATGAATCAAGATCTAGATAGATTTCCTTATTGAAATATCAAGATTTTTCAAGAAAATGATGAAATCTAGATAGATGTCCTTAAGAGTTTCAGAAAACTATTCCAAAGGATCACAAACTCCTAATTCTCCTCTAAGATAACAAAATCTTTCTTCACTTAAGGGTTTTGTTAATATATCTGCAAGTTGTTCTTCAGTATTCACATAATCAAGACAAATTTCATTATTGGCTACATGTTCTCTTATAAAGTGATATCTTATTTCAATATGCTTTGTTCTTGAATGTTGAATTGGATTTTTAGTAAGATTTATTGCACTTGTATTATCACATCTTATGGGTGTCTTATCAAGTGTGATACCATAGTCTTCAAGTTGTCTCTTAATCCATAGGATTTGAGCACAGCAACTTCCTGCTGCAACATATTCTGCTTCCGCAGTAGATAATGCAACCGAATTTTGCTTTTTGCTAAACCATGAGATTAAGTTACTTCCTAAAAATTGGCATGCACCACTTGTGCTTTTTCTATCTAACTTGCATCCGGCATAATCAGAATCTGAGTATGCAATTAGATTTAATGTGGAGTCTCTAGAATACCATAAACCTACATTTTTTGTTCCACTTAAGTATCTTAGTATTCTTTTAACAGCTATTAAGTGTGATTCTTTAGGTTCTGATTGAAATCTAGCACATAAACATACAGAAAACATAATATCTGGTCTACTTGCGGTTAAATAAAGAAGGGATCCGATAATACCTCGATAATACTTTTGATCAACCTTTTTACCTTCTTCATCTTTGTCCAGCTTGCATGAAGGACTCATTGGTGTTCCGAGGGGTTTAATTGATTCCATACCAAATTTCTTTAGAATCTCTCTTGTGTACTTTGTTTGGTTGATAAAGATACCCTCTTTGCTTTGTTTGATTTGGAGTCCAAGGAAGAAGTTGAGTTCTCCCATCATGCTCATCTCGAATTCTCCCTGCATTAACTTGCAAATTCTTGACATAGAGAATCGTTAGTAGCACCAAAAACAATGTCATCAACATATATTTGTACTACAAGTAAATCTTTACTTTTTCTTTTCAAAAATAATGTTTTATCAACATTTCCTCTTGTGAAATCATTTTCAATTAAAAATTTACTTAACCTATCATACCAAGCTCTAGGTGCTTGTTTCAAACCATATAATGCTTTGTGCAATTTAAAAACGTGATTTGAAAATTCGTGATCTTCAAAACCTGGTGGTTGTTCTACATAAACTTCTTCATTTATAAATCCATTTAAAAATGCGCTTTTAACATCCATTTGAAATAAATTAATGTTCATGTGACATGCAAATGCTAGTAATAGCCTAATGGCTTCTAATCTAGCTACAGGTGCAAAGGTTTCATCAAAATCAATACCTTCTTCTTGATTATATCCTTTTGCAACTAATCTAGCTTTGTTTCTAATTACTATGCCATTTTCATCTAGTTTATTTCTAAAAACCCATTTTGATCCTATTACTGAATGATTTTTAGGTCTTTCAACTAATGTCCATACATTATTTCTTGTAAATTGATTTAATTCTTCTTGCATTGCTAACATCCAATTATTATCTTTTTCAGCTTCTTCTATAGTTTTAGGTTCAATTTGTGATACAAATGCAAGATGATTACTAATATTTCTCATATATGATCTAGTTCTTATTCCTTGAGATGGATCACCTATAATCAATTCCTTGGGATGACTATGGCATATCTCCAGTCTCTTGGAAGATCTATATCATTATGATCAATATTGACATCATCGTCCTTATGTGAATCATCATCTTTAGCTTCTTGCTCATGATCTGAAGATACTTCAATATTAAGTTTTTCAAGATCTTTTTCAATTATGTTTGTATCTTCCTCATCATCAATCTTTTCAGAACCAGATTGCTAAAGATTCATCAAAACTACATGTATGGATTCTTCAACAATTAAGGTTTTCTTGTTAAAGATCTATAAGCTTTACTAGTTGTTGAATAACCTAGAAAAATTCCTTCATCAGATTTAGCATCAAATTTTCCTAAGTTGTTTTTACCATTATTATGAATGAAACATTTACATCCAAATGCATGAAAGTATTTTATATTTGGTTTTCTTTCATTCCATAATTCATAAGGTGTTTTCTTTAAGATTGGTCTTATTAGGGCTCGATTTAAGATGTAGCATGCTGTGTTAATAGCTTCCGCCCAAAAGTACTTTGGTAGGTTACTTTCGCATAGCATGGTACGGGCCATGTCTTCTAGAGTCCTATTTTTCCTTTCAACTACACCATTTTGCTGTGGAGTCCTAGGGGCTGAAAAATTATGATTAATTCCATTTTCAGTGCAAAACTTTCAAATAAGTGATTTTCAAATTCTGTTCCATGATCACTTCTTAGAGATACTATGGTAGTGTTTTTCTCATTTGTGACTTTCTTGAAGAATTTCAGGAATATCGAGAAAGTCTCATCTTTGTGAGCTAAAAACATTACCCAAGTATATCTAGAATAATCATCTACAATCACTAGACCATATTTCTTTCCTCCTAGACTTGTGGTTCTAGTTGGTCCAAAAGGTCCATGTGAAGTAGCTCTAAAGCCCTAGAAGTTGAAACAACATTTTTAGATTTGAAAGAACTTCTAGTTTGTTTTCCAAATTGACATGCATCACATATTTTGTTATTTTCAAAATCTAGTTTAGGTAAACCTTTAACTAAATCCATTTTAATTAGTTTTGAAATAAGGTGTGTGCTTGCATGACCTAATCTACGATGCCATAACCATCCAATATCATTTATGTTAGCATTGTCAGCAATTAGGCAATGACTACTTTCAGATAATTTGTCTAAGTCAACTAAGTACACATTGCCATGTCTATAACCAGTAAAAACAATGCTATCATTAATGGAATCAGATACTATGCAAATAGAAGATTTAAATGAAACATTAAAGTTCTTATCACATAGTTGGCTTATACTAATTAAATTATGCTTTAAACCATCAACATAAAGTACATTATCAATAAATGTAGATGGAGTTATGCGAACTTTACCAAGGCCCATAATTTGACCTTTACCGTTATCGCCAAACGTCACAACTCCACCTTTCTTTTCTTCCAGGGTGATGAATTCATCTTTGTCACCCGTCATATGTCTTGAGCAGCCACTATCAAGGTACCACTTTTTCTTTGATCTTTTGGCTACAAGACATTCCTGCAACATAATTTAAACTTTATGTTTAGGTACCCAAGCTTTCTTGGGTCCTTCATGGTTAGTAGCAACAAAAATTGTTCCTTTCGGAACCCATATTTTCTTTGCTTTAATATTTAACTTGTTGTTATTTTTAATGTTTTGCATTCAAATGATTTATGTCCTTTTTCATTACATTTAAAACAAGTATATTACTTTGGTTGGCTTTTACAAAAATATTTTTAAAGATTTTTGTTTCTAATGTGTTATACCCTAAACCTGCTTTGTCAAAAACTGCTTTTTGACTATCTAAAATCATATTTAGTTTAGTTGAGCTTAGAGTAAATTTCTCAACAATGTCTTTATACTTTTTAACATCTTTCTTAAGAAATCATTTTCATTAGAGATTGATTCTTTTTCTTTAATTAATTTTTATTTTCAGATTTAATAAATCAATCTTTGAATCATTCTTTTCTTAAAAGTTTTCTTTTTATCTTTTAAATCTTTAACTTCTAATTTAATTCATTTTTCTTTTAATTAAATTTAATTTTCATTTTTCAAAATTTATATTTCTTTTTCAAA
>UESW01001091.1:0-13883 GCA_900491605.1 Calamus simplicifolius
AGTTGAAATAATTTCAACAGAATCTCGTCAAGGTACTTCTCTATTTTATAAAATTTATTTTTGTGCTATTTTTGAAATTGGCCATGGGGAGTAGCATAAAAATAGAGGTTGAGAAGTTTGATGGGAAGGGAAGTTTCTCCATGTGGAAAGTCCGGGTAGAGGACCTCCTTGTGCAGCAGGGTTTAGATTTGGCTTTGGAGGAAAGGCCAGATGGGATGACAGACAAGCAGTGGATTTCATTGGAGAAGAAGACATGTTCAATGATCAGGGGCTGTCTGGCGGATTCAGTCCTCTATTCAGTGCTGGAGGAGAAGACCCCGAAGGGACTCTGGACGAAGTTGCACACCCTCTATATGGGAAGAATATGTGCAACAAGTTGATGTTGAAGAAGCGCCTCTACAGCCTTCGGATGTCAGAAGGTGGAGATGTGCTGGGTCACATCCAGATATTCGACCAGATGAGCAATGAACTTCTGAATGTCGGGGTCAAGATGGAGGAAGAAGATAAAGCACTTCTGCTTTTATGTTCAATGCCCACGTCTTATGACTCATTGGTCACAACACTGCTCTATGGGAAGGAGACATTAATTTATGAAGATATTGTCTCGGTGCTTCGGACGAATGAGCAGAGGGAGAAGATGACCAAGGAAGCTGTTCCCCAGGAGGGTCTATCAGTTGGGGAAAGGACAGGCAGAGGTAGGGGCAGGGACAGAAGTAAGTCTGGAGGACGATCAAAGTCCAGGAAAGGCAAGAGAGAGCTGAAGTGCTATAAGTGTGGAGAGGTAGGACATTTTAAGAAGAATTGTCCTAAGTGGAAAAATCAGAAGGGAGAAAAAGGAGGATCTGAGTCTGTGAGTACAGTTGCAGATCAGGAGGTGGAGGATGATCTCTTGGTTGTATCAGATGATCACAGGCACAGCACAGAGATGTGGACCTTGGATTCAGCCTGTTCTCATCATTACACTCCCAACCGGTCGTGGTTCAGTACTTACACAGAGGTTGAGGAGGGGAATGTGACTCTTGGAGATAATCACCCTTGCAAGGTGGCAGGTATTGGCACAGTGAGGGTGAGGATGTTTGATGGTATGGTGCGCACTCTTACCAGTGTGAAGCATGTTCCAGAACTCAAGAAGAATCTGGTATCACTGGGGTACTTGGAGCGGACTGGATACAGCTTCAGCAGTCGTGCCAGGAGTGGAGTTCTGAACATCTCCAATGGAGCCATGGTGGTGATGAGAGGGAGGAGGCTGGAAAATAATCTATACAAGATGGAGGGCTCTGTGATGACTGTGAAATCTGAGGTGGCAGCTGTGGAGCAAGATCCCCGGGATGTGTACAGGATGTGGCATTACCGCCTGGGCCACATGGGAGACAAGGGGATGAAAGAACTGAGCAAGAGAGGTCTGCTTCCAGACTTGAGTAGCGGAGATATGGAGATCTGTGAGCCTTGTCAGATGGGAAAGCAGAGGAGAGTACAGTTCTCAGTCAGCACAGCTAGGAGTGCTGAACCCCTGGAGTTAGTACACACAGATGTCTGGGGACCAGCCCCAGTTTCTGCAAGGAATGGGGCCAGATACTTTATGACCCTGATAGATGATTTCTCAAGGAAGCTGTGGATCTACTTTATGAAGGAGAAATCAGAGGTCTTCACCAAGTTCAAAATCTGGAAGGCTGAGGTGGAGAAGGAGCAGGGTAAAAGTGTGAAGTGTCTGAGGTCTGATAATGGCGGGGAATACACCAGCAGGGAGTTCCAGATTTTTTGTGAGGAGTGGGGCATCAGAAGGCACTTCTCGGTGATGGGAACTCCTCAACAGAATGGGGTGGCTGAGAGGATGAACAGAACACTATTGGAAAAGGCAAGATGCTTAAGGCTGCAGGCAGGGCTTCCAAAGATGTTCTGGGTTGACGCAGTAGATGCAGCTAGCTACTTGGTCAATCGGTCACCGCACACCAGGTTAGATGGAGACATTCCAGAGGAGATATGGTCTGGAAGGAAGACAAGCCTAAACCATCTAAGGGTGTTTGGATGCACAGCATATGTGCATGTTGGAGCTGGGGAGCGGAGTAAGTTGGATGCCAGGTCTAAGAAGATGGTGTTCCTAGGCTACCCGCGAGGAGTCAAGGGGTATCGGCTATGGGACCCCTTGGAGAAGAAGGTTGTCATCAGCAGAGATGTAACCTTTGATGAGAGCTCAATCCTCCAGAACAGAAGTGGCATGGATGCACAGCAGGGACTACAGGAGGTAGAACACGGTAACACTAGTCAGACAACCTCCTATACAGTTGTGCCATTTGCTAGTGGACCAGGAGGATTTGAGATTCAGGTGGAGAGGACTGACAGAGGGGGTAGAAGCCAGGGAGTTCAGCAGGATGCAGCTGGACAGGGACTGATACTGGGATCGCACAGCAAAGGCCCAGGAGGAACGTGCGACCACCAGTTCGATACGGCTTTGAGGATTCGTTGTCATATGCCCTGGTGACAGCGAATGGAGACCCTTTCACCTATGAGGAGGCTATGGAAAGTCAGGATAGAGATAGGTGGATCCATGCTATGGCAGAGGAAATGCAGTCTCTTCACAGCAATAATACGTGGCAGGTGGTCCAGCTGCCACAAGGAAAGAAACCCATTGGTTGTAAATGGGTTTATCAGCGCAAGGAAGGAGCTTCAGAACAAGAGGGTATCAGGTATAAGGCAAGACTAGTGGCCAAAGGATACTCTCAGAAAGAAGGCATCGATTATGGTGAGATATTTTCTCCAGTTGTCAGGCACACTTCCATCAGACTATTATTGAGTATTGTAGCAGCTCAGGACTTGGAGCTGGAGCAGATGGATGTGAAGACAGCATTCCTCCATGGTCATTTGGAGGAGAGCATCTACATGGAGCAGCCACCAGGGTTTAGAGAACCAAGATCAGATGGGAAAGTCTGTTTGCTGAAGAAATCTCTGTATGGGCTGAAGCAGTCGCCGAGGCAGTGGTACAAGAGATTTGACACTTATGTTAGGAGCATTGGACTTTCAGGTGTGAGTATGATTCTTGTGTGTATGTTAAATCTCTGGATGATGGGTCTAGGATGTACTTACTCTTGTATGTAGATGACATGCTGATAGCATGCAAGAGTAAGAAGGCTGTACAGGAACTGAAGATAGCTTTGTCTCGGGAGTTTGAGATGAAGAATCTGGGGCCAGCCAGGAAGATCCTAGGGATGGAAATCATCAGAGATAGATCCAAGGGTGTGCTGCATCTGAGTCAGGGTGGCTACATTAAAAAGATTCTGGAGCGATATGGGATGAAGGATGCCAAACCGACAGCACTACCTTTGGCAGCACATTTTTCCTTATCGAAGACCATGTCACCACAGACTGAGGTGGAGGCTCAGGAGATGGAGAAGGTACCATATGCTTCTGGTGTTGGGAGCCTTATGTATGCCATGGTATGTTGTAGGCCAGACATAGCCCATGCAGTGAGCCAGGTGAGCAGGTTCATGGCGCAGCCTGGTAGGGAGCACTGGCGAGCACTGAAGGGAATCTTCAGGTACTTGGTAGGTACAGTTGGGGTTGGTATTTGCTATGGACAGCAAGAAGATGCTGAGAGATCCAACTTATCCAAGGAGGCTCGTGGGCAGTTATATGGGTATGTGGATGCAGACTTTGGTGGAGATGTGGACACTAGGAGATCCACAACAGGCTTTGTGTTCAGCCTGTTTGGTGGTCCAGTATCGTGGAGATCATGTCTGCAGCCCATCACAGCCTTATCTACCACGGAGGCAGAATACATAGGTATCACAGAGGCAGCAAAGGAAGCTCTTTGGCTGAAGGGCTTGATGCTGGAGATGGGACTTGATCAGAAGGTTGTCCAGGTGCATAGTGACAGCCAGAGTGCTCTGATGCTTGCGCAGAATGCAGTCTATCATGCCAGGACGAAGCACATTGACCTCAGATACCACAGGATCAGAGAGCTGGTGGAAGATGGTGAGGTGGAGCTGGTGAAGGTATACACCAAAGAAAATCCAGCAGATGCACTGACTAAGGTTCTTCCACGGGACAGTTTTCAAAAGTGTATTTCGTTGTTAAAGCTGATGGACACAGTGGACGTGCTGAGGCCTTGAAAGCACCAAGGTGGAGATTGTTGGGCCTGGTGTGGTGCTATCAAGGCCCAGGTGGGCTAACTTGTATTGGGCTGGGTTTGAGTCCAAGGGTTGAGATTAAATCAAGTCACGGGTGTACACGGGCTTGGGGATTAGTTTAATCTCATTGGTTTAGTCCATGGGAGTTTTTTTGTTGAGTCTGGGCCTGGCCCACTTCGTGGATGTATTTAAACTCTAGTCTCTAGGGTTTGGATGGAATAGAGAACAGATTCTTTTCTCCCAAAAATTCCCTTCTCTCATCATAGGGCGGCAGCCCTTTCTTTCTCCTCCCCATCTTCCTCCTTTTCAAGGTCTAAACCTAACAGGATTAGAAATCCTTAGTTCTAGTTCTTGTTGAACGGGGAATCCCATTGCTATTCATCAAGGTCTAAACCTAACAGGATTAGAAATCCTTAGTTCTAGTTCTTGTTCAACAGGGAATCCCATTGCTATTAATCACAGGTCTAAACCCTAACAGGCTACCGGGCCTCACCACTGCTCCCAGAGGTCCAAACTGCTCCTGAAGGCTGGGAGCTGATGGCTTTCTGAGTACTGGAAACCACATCCATTGTGCCACACGAACATCATTTGGGCTTCAAACTCAGCAGAAGAAGTAGCCTGGACGCAAGATATCCATGCATTTGTTCTTTGGATGCCAAAGATCCAGCAGACTTGCATGAAGATTTGCCATCACCACTTTAGAATCAAATCAGAACAGGCATGGCGATTCCATTGCAACAGTGACTTGAATGATAGAAGATAGAAGTCGTCTTGGCTTTGGATCTGGCACTTCCAACATCTCCAGCAAAAGAGGCATCAACCTCAGAGTCAATAATGAGGATGAAAGGGTTCCCAATTTTTGGGCCAATGTGGGTGGCATTCATAGGCCTCCTTTTATTTGTTTCTTCTGGCCTTAGTCCATGAGTTTTTTTAATGTCCAGTTTGGTCTGGTTTTTGGGATCCTTCTTGATGCAGTGTGTTGTGTCCTAGTTCCAATTTGAATTAACCTTTTCTTATAAAAAAAAAAGAAGAGAAAAAGAATCAATACATGTGCTTTCAGAATGATAAATCCAATCTAAGCCCTTGCTTTCCCTTAAAATCAGGTCAACTAAGAGCAGATTTTGGTGGGTTATATTGACTTGTCTTTTCCCTGTAGTACTTGCTCTATCTTATAAATTGAGCTCGGGTGTATGTTCTTTGGTTTTTATGTTTGCTTTTAATAAGAACAAGAATCAATACAAGAACTTTCAGAATGACACATCCAATGCTTAACCCTTGCTTGTCCCTTGCACTCAGATCATGTGCGTGTAGACATTTTTGAGCTATGTCAATTCCCTTTTCCTTGTACTAGCTCCATTTTATAAGTTAAGGGTGTTCTTTGTTTTTCATCTGCAATCTTCTTCTACAGGAAAATCTAGTATCTAGAGCCGTAGTATATAAGTTGATTAAATGAAAACCAAAGACATTATAACGTACTAGAAAAATCTAATCTCTATTAGTGCCGCCTCATATCATATGATACAGTACAAACCCTGGAATAAGTCCTCATCCTCTCTCTCTCTCTAACAAAATAATATTTTGTACATTGAGAGATAATATACGAGTCAAAACTTGCCATTCTTTCTAAAATGCATTTATTCAGAAAATTTTGAGCTAAAATGTAAATATGGACAAAATCAATTGAATCCAGACCATAAAAATCTCCTAACCCTTTCGATCATATTGAAAATTTTCTAAATCTTTTTAACCGTCTAATTCTTGATACCCAGAAATTATTAAAAGATTTGAACTTTGAGAAGCATATGATAATTAAGTCCTTAACATAATATCAATGTGTCATGTAAACAATTAATTGAAGGATGTCTATGGGCACATAACAATTCCCCATACTTTCATAAACTCCAAATGAATGTGTAAAGAAGAACGAAAGATTATGTATACCCTGATCCATTGGTCCAATAATCATGATCAAAACTACTGGTTCTGTAGTATAAAAGAAAAACCCACATGAAAATTATTAATCGGACATAAAATCTGAAGAGCTAGAGTACTTGGAGAAAGTTGTATTTATCTTCGAGTTCTAGATTAATCTCTCTTTCAAGGATGGCCAGAAATATAAATTCAAACTTACAAATTTCACCTATAATATTAATATGAAATCAAATTCAATCTTTCCTGAAGTTTAGCTTATTCGCCAATGGTAAACAACAAACTAGCAATGAGCATAATATATGAAACAAAATAAATTATGTAGTTCTAATACCAAAGCAAAAATAGGCATGAGCGCACTGCATTTAGACTCTCTCAAACATATAAATTGCATGCTAATGTGAAAATGAATTTAATCTCTCTTGAAGGTTTATGTTCATCTACAGAAAGTAAACGAGAAGCCAATAGTAGTCTTAGTATAAGACAAAATAAGCCACATATTTTTATTACTGGAAGCTTCCTATATGGTAAGAGCCCACTGCATTAAGACTTCTTTTAAACCTAGAAGTTATGCTCATGATATTGATATAAAACCAAATCCAATATCTCTCCCTTTCAAAGTTTGGATTCATTTATAAAAGGTAACTAATAAACTAATAGAAATCTTAATATATAATAAAAGAAATCGCTCATTTCTGTTACCGAGAGTTGTGCTTCGAAAAGCTATCATACAAAGTCTTCCTCAAACCTACAAAATGTGCCCACAATATCAATGTAAAACTAAATTTAGGCTCTCTCTGTTTCCAAGTTTCAGGTTTAGTTAGAAACTGTAAATGATCAACCAGTGCTAAGCTTGGTATGAAACATGGTTACTTTGAAGGAAAATAGATGTGAGATACAATACAAAGGTGGGCAAGAAATGGTGCTCAGAGAAGTGCTACTACTGAAGTAGGAACTTTAATATAACATATACAAGAAAAAGTTATAAAATATTATAAACAAATACAGTTGAATCAAGAGAATGAGAAAACAAGTCATAGAGAAATTTTGTTGCCACACCAAGGAGCATTGATGAAATTGTATATCAAAAAGTGACTTCCTTATTTAAAGAAGCTTTCCCTTCTTGCCAAAAAATATAATAAAATAATTCCCTGTCCCTTTTTACCTTTTCTTATCCACTGGAGTCGTCTTCATGTTTTATCTTTATCTATTGTATATTTGGCATTTTGCTCTCTTGAGTTTCCTCTGCAATATCTTTCTTTTCCTTCTTTCTGCACTTGTTTGCATCCCACTCACAATCTCATCCACATTTCACAAAACCCACTATGAACTAATTTCCTGCTTCAGTTTCCTAAGAAATTTCTGTCAGAGTGGAAACACATGTCCTGGCATCTATGATATCAAGTAGGAAGAAAAAAAAATCATATTTCTATTACTAGAAACTGCTCCAAACATGGGCCTACTTTCAAATCTACATACATGCCTACATTATTAATGTAGAACCAAATTTAATCTCCCTCTAGGCTTTAATTTATTCATAAAAAGTAAACAAAAAATGGATAATATGCTTGGTGTGAAATAAATGAAACCACATATGCTATTACTAAGAGCTGCACTCAGTATGAGCCCTCAATATATATTAAGTTTTTTTTTCAAACCAATAAATGCACCCTGTCACGCCCCAGACCCAAAATTTTGAGCTAGGATGACAACCTGCCGAGTGCCGAGCACGCAAGGCGTCTTAAAAATCTTGATATACGATTCAAATGGCAATAAATATGAAAGCCAACCATAATACAAATGATAGTTATAAGTTTTGGGATCAAACCCTACATCCAAGTCATGCTAATAAAGTTGGGCTATAACAAGCCCTACACACAAACATAATAAGATTACACCAATGCAATGGTTCTCATTTTATTTATTAGAAGCTCCATCAACTCCGAATATCCATCATCAACCCTGAGGCTCTGAAAAACATTGTGAAGGTTTAATGAGTTTACACTCAATAAGTAAGCCTATTATACAATCATCATACTTGAATTATATTTAACATGCCATCAAACATATGCATTTTGTCAACTTAACATAAATTAAACATTTGATAATCATCAGAATATGCACTCTAGCAAACTCACTGTTTATAGATTTCCTATGTGTCCCACAGCCCTGCAATACCTCAATCAGAGCACATCCTCCAGAGCACATTCTCTCTCTCACGCTATCTCTCTCTCTCTTTCGTTCTCTCTCTCTCTCTCTTTCGTTCTCTCTCTCTCTCTCTTTCATTCTCTCTCTCTCTCTCTAGAAGCTAGGGATTTACCTGATGGATGAAGTGCCAGCATGAAGTAAGAAGTCCTTCTCTTCCCTATTTATCACCTGCGCAGCGCCTCTGATCGGGGGTTTCCCAGAAGACTAAGCGCTTCGCTTGGAGCGAAGCGTTAGTCTGGAGAACCCAACAGTCAGGAGCTTGGTTCATCTGAACCAAGCCTGGTTCATCTGAACCAAATCTGGTTCGTTTGAACCGGATATTACATCCTCCCCTCCTTATAAAAATTTCGGCCTCGAAATTGGTATATAAATCTCAAAAGTCAACAATCTTAATTAGATAATTAATTGTGGATACTTTGATTTAATTTCATCCTCCAACTCCCAAGAAGCCTCCCTCTCAGAGTGATTATTCCACTGAACTTGACATACGGGATGGTTTGCCGCCTTAGAATCTGATCCTTGTGGTCCACGATACGCACAGGATGTTCCTCATATGATAAATCCTTTCTCAATTGAATAGGCTCATAAGCTATAACATGACTGGGGTTTGAAACATTTTTCCTCAGCATAGATACATGGAATACATTGTGAACACTAAATAAGATCGGGGGCAGTGCTAAGCTGCATGCAACCTCCCCAACTCCATATCATAAGAAAACTACACCATCTCAGAACTTAATCCATGCGGTCCACAATGTGCACAAAATGATCTTCATAAGTCAATTCTTTCTTAAGCTAAATTGGTTCAAGTTCTAACACATAACGGGGTTTGAAATATACCTTCTCAGTCGTAAAGGTATGAAACACATTGAACCCCCAAAGAGTAATGAAGATAGTGCTAAGCTATAAGCCACCTCCTATTCCTTGATCAACATCTCAAATAGCCCAATAAATTGAGGACTCAATTCACCTCTAACACAAATCTCATCACGTCATTAATTAGTAAAATTTCCAAATGATTTTCAATATGAAATTTTAAATCTTTCTTTTTAACATAACTTTTCTATTAACTCTGAGTTACATGAAGCTGCTTTAATTAATGATACTTTTCATAGTTGCTACACCAGCTCATCCCAAAATTGTTTCTCTCTCACCTCTCAATATGAAGGGAATCTACACCTTATATCATAGACAATTGAAATGAATTCATTTGAATGTTGGCTTGGTAATCAATAAATAAGCAATTCCACTAAGGGTAAGAAGCTATACCAAACACTTTCTAAATCCATCACACAGGCTCGCGGTATATCATCAAAATGTAATTGGTTCATGTAGATTGTTCATCTATTTGAGGGTGGAAGGCTGAACAGAAATTCAGCTTAATCCATAAAGCTTTATGAGAACATCATCAATTAAAAGAGTGAGACAATTGGGTTCAGACTCAATTTACGCAGTTTACATTAAACTAAAAACAAATATTAACATTTAACCCACTAAAATTTCATCCTCGAAATTAAATGTCCACAAATTTTGTACCATTAAAGATACTCACTAGCGAACTTTTATTTCATTCCCAAGTACCCAAATGACATGTCCAACTTTCAAAATTAATTTGATCTTTCTACCAAATAAAATTGAATTCCTTAAGAAGTATTTCTTTCCTGCCCCTTTTTTTTTACCTTAACCCTCACAACACAATCATCATAAATATCATAGGGTCCATCATATGTATTATGTCATCCATTCTTAAGGTTAGTAACACATCAGGTACTCTTAATTCCTCGATAAGACAGTTCTAAATTCTTTTGAATTAAATATAAGATAGTTTTCTTCCAATGCTCTCTCAACTCTTAATAGTTGAATGTGCCATTAATCATTACGACACTTTTCAATCATCATAACATACTTGGTTTCACTCTTGAATACTTCAAGCTAACATCAATGAACATTAAGCCAATCATTTAGGATATCTTTCATAATTATCATAATCAACTAATTTAATTTCTTTGAATAATAGTGCCATCATCATCAGTATGATTAATTTATCTCCTTCATATTTATCAATAATACCACCATACCAATCAATTTCTCTTGAATAGGTCAGTATATCCTCAATAAATAATGCAATTTAAATGATTCAAATTCTTGAATCGATTATTTCGTTACCAATGATTATCAAAATCATCTATAGATTATGCAATGTCTCATGCCATAACATGACCAACTAATTTAACCCTTCAAATATCTCAAAGTGACTTCACTAATCTAGCTCAGATGGATACAAGACTTATAAGGTCAATAAAGATTGAAAATGCACTTACCATCCGAAAGATATAATTGAAAATATAGTAATCTCTCTATGACTTGAAAGTGATAATAGATGTACCCTTAACCATAATCCATAACTGATAATAATCAAAATAAATCATCTCCCTCCTATTTCTTAACAATAATTATGCCACTTATGGATGATTGATAATTGATCCATCCTGGAGAAAGATGCCTACGTAGGAACTATGAAGAAAGGTACAATAAGTATGCACGATAATCTATGAATAGATATCTTGATCTAGAAATCTATTAACAGATGAAAATCCCATGAAATTCTTTATCAGTGGAGTTTATCTTATTCTCATTATTGCTAAAATCTTTCACTTTCTACCATCAAAATATTTGATATTTATAGCCAAAATCAGTTCTAAAGATTAATATAGTCTACTGCTCTCAAAAACTTAAACAGTAATTGTCTCAGAATTTAAAATTTTATATTCTTCCTAAATGGTCCATCAAGATATAATATGCAGTCAACTATTTCATTAGCATCAATATCAACCATCTCACATCTAGCAAATTAACAATCAGTTTTGAACATGCAATATCCATAATAAAAGTTCTCTTAGTAAAATTCACTATATATACTTATCCATCCAGACTCAAATTCAAAAGTACTCAATGTGATAGATCAAAAACATGTAATTAACTATTTCATTCCAAAATATCATCAATATTAATCATCCCTATAACCAGCAGATTAGCTCATAATCTTAACTTACAATATCAACAATGTAAGTTCACAAAAAAATTAATTATATACATCCACATTCAAATTTAGATTTACTAACTCCAAATCCACATATCAACTCAATTGCAATATGAACATAATGATGATATCTTAGTCATATTAGTCATCAATTGCAATTTTCAACTACTATATCATATTCCATATATTCATCTGTCTTTTATTGCATATCCAATTAAAATTTCATCTCCCATATTATTTAAAGGTCTGAAATTGCTACGAATCATTTCCAACAAGTTTAATGGAGCTAAAACCTCTAGAAGCCCCTTGACCTCCCCACTGATCAAGGCTACCAGCCAGGGAGCCCACATAATATCATTGGCTTGCGATGGTTCATTCTCAATTCCTATCAAATTTGTAATTCAATTAATATCTTGATAAACTTTAAATTTCAAGCTTCCAAAGCATAATTCATGAAATTCCTTGAAAGTCATAATTGTCTCATGTCATCCAAGTATTTTGCCTAGAGTGTCATTATGCATATGTCCCTAAGATCATAACCTGGGTCCTGTGGGTTATGGGCCCACCACGCTTCCGCTGCGCACTCTGATGCTGCATGTCCTGCATAGACTGCGCCATACCCGAGAGAGCTTGAAGCATCTCGGACTGGAATCGCTGGTGCTCAGTTCCTACTGGGTTGGCAGGGGCCATACCTCCAGTAGTTCCTTGACCCACCGGCTGATCAGCATTACCGGCCAGAGAGTCCTCCTCATACAGTTGGCTCCTAGTACGGCGAGCCATAACTATTTTCTGTTAAATTAGATGTGGTTAATATCATAAACTAAAGTGTCAGGTGACTCTAAGTATAATGTCATCAAAATATGTTCTCTACGTATTATCATGTCAATATGTCTGTGTCCCTAGGGTCATAACCTAAGTCTCTGATACCATAAAAGCTGTCACGCCCCAGACCCAAAAATTTTGAGCTAGGGTGACAACCCGCCGCGTGCCGAGCACGCAAGGCGTCTTAAAAATCTTGATATACGATTCAAATGGCAATAAATATGGAAACCAACCATAATACAAATGATAGTTATAAGTTTTGGGTATCAAACCCTACATCCAAGTCATGCTAATAAAGTTGGGCTAAACAAGCCCTACACACAAACATAATAGGATTACACCAATGCAATGGTTCTCATTTTATTTATTAGAAGCTCCATCAACTCGAATATCCATCATCAACCCTGAGGCTCTGAAAAACATTGTGAAGGTTTAATGAGTTTACACTCAATAAGTAAGCCTATTATACAATCATATCATATTGAATTATATTTAACATGCTATCAACATATGCATTTTGTCAACTTAACATAAATTGAACATTTGATAATCATCGGAATATGCACTCTAGCAAACTCACTGTTTATTTATAGATTTCCTATGTGACCCACGGCCCTGCAATACCTCAATCAGAGCACATCCTCCAGATGTGTGGCCATCAATATCCACAGAACACATTGTACGATGTGTGGGCCATACCATAACAGAACACACTCTACGATGTATGTGGCCATAAAAATCATACAGAACACATTGTAAGACATGTGGGGCCATACCATAACAGAACACACTCGTCAGTGTCTGAGGCCATAAAAATCATACAGAACATGTCTACAATATGTGGGGCCATATCATAACAGAATACATCTCCAGTGTGTGTGGCCATAAAAATCATACAGAACACATCTACAATGTGTGGGGCCATAGTAAAGGAGAACCGCGGCGACACATATAAATCTATTTAACATTTTCATCACATGTGCATCATGCATCTGTATCTCACAATATCTCACAGTGTTTGCACAGTACAAGGAAATACATATAATCACCTCAATATAAACATGTCGTACAGGCAATCACAATTCTGGCATATACATCAATAAATCATTTCTTACAAATCAATCACTATAATCATATAATTGTTCATTTGAAATCCACAGTTCCATGCTATATAAACAATTCAGTAATTTATTTAAAAAATGCATGCAAACTGTATATACTCAATTTATTAATTAAACAATTTAAATTGCATAATAGTCTTACTTACCTCCTACGCAAAATCCAAGTGATGAACCAACTAATCAGATGTCTGGGCACCTACAGGATCAATGTACATAATTAATTCACGAAAATCTAATTAATAAAATGACCCTTAAGACCCTACCCAGACTAGTTCACGGGCTCAACTTTGGGCTCGAATATCTCTCACTATACACACCCAATTGGGGAAGTAAAAATACCTCAAGAAACTAGAATTCACCAAGATTCTAGCCATATAATTATTTTTCTAATCCCGGCCCGTTACGGGCCCCAAAATCTAGCCCAAAAATGGCTCACTGCACAGCCCAAAAGGCCTGAACCGGCCGGCCCAGTCGGCCCAGTTCATCACCTTCCACCCGATCCCCTGTTTCACCGAACAGGGGACGGGAACATGGCCGGCCCACCTTGGCTGGCCGGACCTCCAACGGACGCATGCTCGGTGCCGGTGGAGGCGACAGGCCAAATCCCGGCGAGGCAGCGAGCACGCCGCCGGTCCCGAA
>UESW01001092.1:0-13882 GCA_900491605.1 Calamus simplicifolius
TTATCAAGATTAAGAAGAGGTGTTTATATCTCAAAAGAAGCATGCAAAAAAAATTCTAATAAGATTCAGCATGCTTAGGTGCAAGCCTATGCCAACTGCACTTATTGTGAACAAAGAATTAAAGATGGAAGATGGAGAAATGAAAGTAAATGTAACTTTCTATTAACATATGATTGAAAACTTATTATTTCTTATTGCCATAAGATTTAGACAAAATGTTTGCTGTAAGATTGCTTTCCAAATTCATATAGTTCAAAGCTGCATAGACCTTAGAGTTACAAAAGGTATGCTAAGATATCTACAAGGCACAATAAAGTATGGAATTAGATTTGGCAAGAATTTTAACTTGAAGTTCATTAGTTTTTTGTGATAGTGATTGGGAAGGTGGTGTTGATGAGATGAAGAGTACTTTTAGCTATGCATTTTCTTTTAAATCAAGTATTTTTGTGTTCAAAAAGCAATGATAAGTTGTTTAATCTTTGGCTGAAGTAGAGTATGTTACAATATCAATGCCAATTTTTCAAGCTATCTAGCTATGAAAAATTATTAAAGATCTTGATAAGAAGTAATTTGAAACTCTTTTTTTTGTGGTGCAATGACCAAGAATCCAGTTTATCATAATAATATAGATATATTGCAATTAAGCATCATTTAATTAGAGAAGCCTTTAATGAAGAAGTTTAATTTAATTTTTGCAAGCCAAATGAACAAGTGACTACCATATTCACCAAAGTATTTTCAAAGGAAATACTTGAGGATCTTATAGAAATATTAGGAGTTTAAGAGTAGCACAATAAAGGGGAGAATGTTGAGGTTAACATATTGTAAAAGATAATTAAAAAAAGCTATAACTTTTTTGTCACTTATGTTTAACTTAGGTTTATGTATATGGTTAACTAATATAATTCTAGTTAAGTTATATGGCTTTCATGTTATACATATAGAATGATGTGGCTTGCATGCTGCACATATGTAAGGTTTATAACTAAGTAAACCTATGTATAAATAGTTGGAAAAAGAATATCAAATTAAAGAAAAAAAAAGGGGTTCACAGAACGCTCTCCTTCTCCCTTATTTTTTGGTAGAGATTGAATTTAATTATTTCAATTCTTAGTATTTTCCCTTCATCTCAAGCTGAAACAACAACCATCTTAAAGCTTAAACAATGGGCCAATAATTGTGAATATGCTATCCAATGATCAACAAATTGCAAGTACAAAGCATTTGACTCAAAATTTGCCTTACTTGATTTTAAAACAAGTCAAGTTAGAGATATGTATTTCAATTATAAAAATTGATATTTAACCATGATAAATGGGTCAAAATTTACATATGAAAGCCCTAAAGAACCTCAAGCACTCCTCAAATCTTTTGAGGATAACATGCCACTTAGTAGTTTTGAGCAGCCATACAAGAGTGATTGTAAATCAAAACCTCACATTATAGGAGATAAGCACTCTCCTACCCATGGCACCTTCTAGGTTACTCATTTGCCACATGATCTATCTAGATCTAGAGGATCAAGTTAATTGGATGAATAATGAAGATTACAATAGCCTCTTAGAGTAACAATTAAAAGTTAAAAATATTTATTTATATCTTTATTATGTTTTTTTTTTGTGGTGAGAGGCGTATAGGGGGTGGAGAGGAGCAAAAAAGAATTATTTTGCATATAAAGATGAACCATCTTGAAGAAAAAGGAGTTCCTTATCCCTTTAATTATATGAGTGCAGCCTTACATGATGTCATGAGAGAGAGAGAGAAAGGGAATTTTAAAATTTTAATATCAAGATCTCAAGTCCCAAAGCAAATAGAGAGATAAAAAGCCTCATGTTTCTTTAGAAATTTAGATTTTTATTTTCTTAGAGCAATGTACATTCAAAATTTTAATTATATATAATATAAAATATAAGTGATAAGAGATAAAAGATTCATTGGTGTAAGGATAAGCCTAAGCTAGCCTTCCTTTAGAGGGCTAGACTAGTTGGGTTGGCCCAACCTTGCTAAAGGCTCACCCCCCTCCCCCACACTGTGAATGAAAGTGATACTATCTTAACGATGTGGTATAAACAAGCACTACCTCCCAGCTAGCTCGACAACTTTAATATCACCTCCCTCATAATGTCATCCCTCTAATAGGTTCCCTACCATCGATATAACCAAGTAGAACAAGAGTGGTGCTTTGGCTATATACTCTTACTTTCTCTTGCAATCGAACCTTCGAAACTCCTTGTGAGCCTGTAATATTCTAATGCATGAATAGTCCCGCATTGGATGGAATGATTTAAAGAGCTACAATTTAAATTCACATGCTATGGATTAACTTGCACTTAAGTTTTTAATACTACGTGAACCTAACCTGCTAACATGTTAATTAGACTAGCAAATAGGTTTGAGGTGTTACAAAGGGCATTAGAACTAATTTGTATATATAAAAATTGATGGGCAAAAGGAAAGCATTACCCATGAGATTATAATGAAAAGAATCTCACTATGGCATGGAGCTACTTTGTAACATGAATGACTCTGCTCAAAGTATATTTTAGCTAGTTTATAACATGTGATGAAGATATTGTATGGTAAAGAGACAGATTATAATACTTCATTGCATGAATAAATCTATATTGGATAGAAAAGAATAGTTTGAAGAATTATAGCTCAAGTTTATTTGCTATCAATGAACTTGCCTTTGAATTTTTAATACCACATAGATCCAACTTGCTAATAAGTTAATTAGACCAGCAGGTGAACATGAGGCATTATAGAGCCCCTCTTCATATTTATCCTATTGTTGTCTTGGACTAGTTTGATGCCAACTTAATAAAAGAGATTTTGAAAATGGTAGATTAGAATAAAAGATTTTGGGAATAGTAGTCATTTATAGTGTAAGTGTTATGATTTATGTATTTCTATGCACATGGGCATATAAGGATATAGGTGAAAAGTTTGATCCTACTAATTTGGGTTGGTTTACAAAGTTTAAAGTTCAAATTTGAAATATAGTAGAAATAGTAGCATGGTTGATGTACATTCAAAATCAAGTTTGTATAACCAATGATTGAGGATAGGATATTAGATTTAGATACATATGGAAACTTTGATCTAATTGATTTGGGTTTAAATTATAAAATTTATAATTCAAGTTTAAAATAAAGCAAAATTGGTTGCATAACTAGTGTATGGTCTATGGCCATGCTTTCACATCTAATGATTAAAGTTGAAATATTAAGCATGAATGTTATATTTCTTTAAGTTCAATGGGCGAGCTTTAACATTTAGTTTAATCTGCAAATATGGTGGCTAGGATGGAGATTCTTCATAAATACATCACAACTTGATCAATTATGAAAATAAATTAGATGCTAATTTTTTATAGATCATCTTTCCATGGACAAGGTAATAGTCAAGCTTAATATACCTAGTATGAAATTTGGGATGCAAGTATTGAAGATAGTGGAGACATTATCATATCAAATAAAAGGAATGATTTAGAGTGAAAAATAAAGTTTATGAAAAAAGCAAATCCATGTGAACTCAATAGCAATGTGGGCTAGGCTATTATATCTAATCTCACCAGGTGATTGAGCAATAATAGATTTCTTAGTATAGCAAGAAATTAATTAAATGTTAAGACAAACATAATATTTATTTCACTACTACAAAAAGTTAATTAGATTATGTCTATAAAACGTAGTCTTTTATATTTAGACTACATTTTCTAAAAGGTAGTCTAGGTGAGTGTAGTTTAAAGTATGAATATAGTTAAAAGTTCCTCTTTTAGACTACGTTTTTAGGCGTAGTCTAAAACTCAAAAAGATGTAGTCTTTAAATACATTTAGACTATATTTTTATAAAAAATATAGTCTATATGTACAAAAGGCTACTTTTTATTATAAAATATAGTCTATCATGTATACGAAGGAGATATTGTCATACATTTAGACTGCATTTTTATAAGAAAATATAGTCTATAAATGTACATTTAGATTACTTTTTTATATTCAAAACATAGTATAATATCCAATCCTATCATACAAACATATACTTTCAATTCCAAATTTTTTTAAAAATTATTGAATTGAAATATCTAATACTGTCATACAAATATCTAATACTGTTATACAAAGATATACTTTCAATTCCAAAAAATCTAAATATTTTGAATTAAAGTATCAATACTATCATACAAACATCCATAACATTTTCAGATAATCCAAACTTCAATATACAAACATCCATAACATTTCTTCAAATGAACCTTGCAAGTACTCGACCCATTCTCTACGCATAATATTGATCTCTTCTTGTTTATAAGTTTTCTTCTCGCCAAACTGCATATACATAAGTTACTCAGAAAAAAATACTAAATAATATATGATACAAAAATTTAAAATCATAAAAAGTACTGCTTATATGAATCACGTAATAATTACCTACTTTTTTATTGGTTGAAATGATATGATTCTCAATAATCTCCTTCATATATATGATGACATAATAGCCACATTCAACACCTGATAGTTGGTTAGGATACTTGAAAAATGAATTTAAAAGTTTTTATAAGATTCAAATAAATAAGATCTAATTTTATGAATTATTAAAAGAATGATACCTTAACTGACTCTCAAGTAAGTATTTTTTTTGCAACTCGATCAGCTTTAGCGTTGTATGTTTTGAGTGCACTGATATAACAAAGTATAATAATAGTGTGAGACTCAAATGATATAACCCAGGCAAATTACTAAAAATTATAAAGAAATAAATACTTACGTATTAATAACACCTTTTAATCTTTTCTTGCTGGACGTCTAATAGAATCATAAAAATACACTTTGTTCCCATAAGGATCAATAACCACCAAGAACTAGTGATTCCTTCATAAACATAATAACAATAATCAACAACTTAATATCAAAAGTATCATTTTTTATTAAAAAAGCATTTATCCAGAGTTATAAGAAGCTAGAAATAATTGATCCACATAACAACGCTTAATCTTTTAGCAATCAAATTTGATCGTGCTCCAACCGATCCAGATTGTATAGAGATCTGTCCAGGGTCTACGAAGCCATACATGTTGAGCAGTTTTAATTTCTTAAGTTGATTGTACAAATAGCTACACAAATTAAATTATTTAATCCCATAGTTATTATTAGAAACTTGTAACATATAGTAATTGCATATGAAATACAAAAAATATAAAAAATATCTTATTATCTCATATATAGCATATACAACTAGAAGTAATCTTCTTCATTTAGCCAAAGTTATCGATATCTTCTCGAATAATATAATAGACCCGTTGATGATTAAAGACACCAACATCCAATACCACAGTTATTGTATTTGTATCTCCCAAACTTTTTGCAATGTGATTCTTTAAATATGACAAAACTCCATGGATCCTTTTCTTTGTTTTCTATCTGTAACTTTTGCGGAATAATCTTAGTCTATTAATAATAATAAAATTTAATTCACGTATGTTACATAGCAAATAGTTTATTAATATAATTAATCATAAATTTATAGCTAAGTTAAAAAATTTCAGATACCTTGACTCAATCATCAATAACTAATGATCGAGGCCATGCAACATGAGAACCAACAAATTTTTTAACTTTCATAGGATCATCACCAATTGTTATTGGAAGGAGAGCATCATTATCAAAACAAACATCAATAGATACACGATAATTATGAATACCCAAAGGAACTCCATATACAACAGAGTTTAGTGCTACATTCTCAATTACTGTACCATATCTAATTATATTATTAATAGATCCTACTACCAATTTGCAATGGTTTTTCTTCAAAGCAATAACATTAGAAAATATAAGTACTATGAATTTAAATAAAATGCTACAAATATAAGTAAATATTAACATACCTTTTGCATGTCTCTTTGTCTAATGATAAGAAATTCTATACTTGCATTATTTTTTATATCAGAATCAACAACAGCTTTATTTGGATGCAATTTTTTAACTGAGCAGCTGCTATCTTTATTTGAAACATATTGAGCACTTGCAGCATATTTAGAAATTTCTTTCAACGTTGTATTTTCTTTCTGAAGTTGATGTAACTGATTAAGTAATGATTTCTTTTCTCAGCATCTTCTCTTTGTTGTTGGTTCGTTTTTTTTTGTTCTTCTAACAAATGTTGTAAGATTTTGCTTGTTTTTATTATTTTCAGAAGATTGATTAGGTTGTAGGGTAACCATGCCTCCAGCACCCCTTACTCGATCACCTTGTTCGAAATTTTCCAATGCCATTTCTAGTTTATCTTTTTGTTCCTATTCTTGTATTGATCCATCTTTCATCTTCATTGTATAGTCATCCTGATATGTAGAAAAAACAAACCATACATTAGGGAGTTATAGAAGGATCTATAATTACCTATTAAATGAACAATAACATATTTACTTACAATTTTCTGTATGACTTTTTGGATGACTTCACTCTCAAAACTATCACCTTTTGAACACTACAAGAAAATAGAATAATAGTGACAAAAATTTCCATCACTATTCCGTCACAAATTGGGTTTAGTGATGGATTGTGACGAAAATCTTATCGTCATAATTTTTGCCGTCACTAAATTTAGTGACAGAAAGAGGTCCGTCACAAAATAATAGCGACGGATTTGTAACGAAATATTTCATCAAAAATTTGTAATGAAACATATTTTTTGTTACTAAATTGTGACGAATTAGTGACGAACTATCCGTCATAAATTGTGACCGATTAGTGATGAACTATCCATCACTCATTATTCTGTCACTATTCCATCACAAATTTTTCATCACTATTCCATCACAATTTAGTGATGGATTATTGACAAAATTTTAGTCACTAAAACTTCCATCACTAGTCCGTCACGAATATTTATCATATGTCATCCGTTATTGTTCCATCACTAATCAATCACTAATATTTCATCACTAATTCGTCACTATTATTTCTATCAAAATTCATCACTAATCCATAATTAACCTAATAAAATTCCATTAAATTTTTATTTTTATAAATTTAAAATTATTTTTAAATTACAATATATTTAATGCATTCTAATAAATTTATAGATAAAAATTTAAATTTAAAAATAAAAAATATATTTCATAAAATAAAATAAATATATCTGTATACATCAATAATACTAATGTTTTATACATTAGACATCAAAACACCTCCGTCTCCTCTAGATTGCTACAAGAACAACTTGGATGACTGTTTGTCCATGTAAGTTTCTTGGGATCGCGGTTCACATAGCCATCGATCAATGTTTCCATGGCACTAACTCCAGGCATTTTTCTTCGAACACCTGACGAGCGGTAACACCAGGTTCAAGCCACTAACTCCAGGCATTTTTCTTCAAACACCTGACGAGTAGTAACACCAGGTTCAAGCCAACGAGCGCTGTAACCGCATATAGTTAATTTAGAGGGCATTGACGAGTAGGGCTTGACCCTGGATTAGAGGGAGCACTTCCAGAAATTCTCACGGCAATCGGGCCGGGGTTTGGAATTAGTTTTCAACCAGCAATTGACGCGCCTCGGTTATAATCTCACTAGCTGCGTCATTGCCCCAAACGCAAAGATGTCGTCATCTTTCCCAACGAGTTCATTTTATCTATTGAACCGCCTCTACGTCGCTTTTCCCACAACCGATGTGGGACTAAAAGCGATTCAATCGTCAATCATCCCAACAATACGGTATGTTCTTCTTCCAACGGACGGCTCACATTCCAGTCCAGAGATGTCTAGCAAAACCAACAACCGCATTGCCACTAACGCATGTAGACTATTTTAGTGACGGATGGTGGTTCGTCACTAAATTTAGTGACGGACTCAATCCATCACTAAAAATAGTCACGGATGGTTTTCATCAGTAAATTTAGTGACGGATTAGTGACGGATAATTTTTTTATTACTAATTCATCATTAAAATTGTGACGAAAGAATTATCCATCACTAAATTAGTGACGGATTGATGCAATTCATTACTAATTTAGTGACGGAATCCTTATCCGTCACTAATTTAGTGACGGTACTCTTCCGTCACTAATTTAGTGACGGATTAGTGACAAAAAAGTTATCCGTCACTAAATTAGTGACTGATTGAGCAGTCCATCACTAAATTAGTGACGAATTAGTGATGGAAGAGCAATCCGTCACTAAATTTAGTGATGGACTACACCATCCGTCACTAAATTAGTGATGGAAGGCAATCCGTCACTAATTTAGTGACGAATTGCTCTTCCATCACTAAATTAATGATGGATTAGTGATGAAGGAACAATCCATCACTAATTTAGTGACGATTGCCCCCATTTGTCACTAATTTAGTGACGGATTAGTGATGAAAGGGCAATCCGTCACTAAATTAGGGATGCGCATGCAGCCAAGTACAGTCACGTATAGGCGCAGACACGGCGCTGGGCACGTGTAGATACGACGCAAGGGGCACCGGACACAGGCGATGTTATGCGGCTGAAGAGATAGGCCAATCAGTGCAAACGCATGCGGGCCATAATAGGCGCGCACGCATGCCGAGTAGCAGACGCGCATGGCACGCACCGAAAGGCGGACACGTGGCTGGGATGCATATGGGAGGTGGCACACATAAATGGCACATGCGAACGCGGCTTTTTTCATAATTTTTTTTAAAAAAATTAAAGTATAAATTTAGATAGGCAATCCGTCACTAATTCGTCACTAATTTAGTGACGGATCGCCTTTCGTCACTAATTTGTGATGAATTAGTGACGGAAAAGCAATCCATCACTAAATTAGTGATGGATTGCCCCATCCGTCACTTATTTATGACAGATTAGTGAAGGAATACAATCCGTCACTAATTTAGTGACGGTTTAGTGACGAATAGACTAATTTGTCACTAATTTTAATTTTTGTCACTATTTTGTTACTAAACCATCACAATTTAGTGACGAAAATTTTCATCACTAATTTTTGTTACTATTTTGGCATTTTCTTGTAGTGGAATAAACTCATTGGCTTGCGTTATTTTAATCTCCATTAGCAACTCAATCTCAATTTTTTTCACATTGATCATAGAATAAGTCATAATAAAACATTACTGAAGTGGTCACAATATTTATGAGCCAGTTTAGGGGAAACACTAGATTCTAATTAGAAAAGACTGTTGAAAAGAGTTTAGAGATGGTAAATTATCTCATCAAAGATGTATTGTGAGATGACAAAAAGCTTCGGTAAGGCCTATGCAAGCAAGCAAATCAAACTATTTTGGACGTCACCTTAAAGCCAATATTGTTTGTAGCTTCTAAAACTTCATATCGTTAACCATATCCTAGATTAATTTTCTCCATAGCACTAAAAAATAACATATTTGCATGTGTCATCTTGAATTAGTCTGCAAGTTTTAATCCCTAAACTACCATTTTGTTTTTGGAAGTGGACGTATTCTAAAATAATTGCTTAAGTTTGCGTGTGTGTTAGTTAGACATATTCAGGTACACACACGCATATATGTATCAACTTAAACCAAGTTTTATTTTTTGCAAGCCAAAAGGCACATCCATATTAGTAGTAGGAATGGTGGCAATCAATATCCTTTCTAAATCCTAATTTTTCTTTGTATAAATAGCTTTTTTTTTATTTAATTTGAACCTTTATTGTTTGCAATTTATAAATGCCTCGTATCAATCATAATTTTATAACCTTTCTCATCACATATCTATCAGTTGAGTTATCACGAGGTCAAACACCATTGAAAGATGCTTTCTTAATGACTAAATTTATTTTAAATTCTTATTTAGTTTTTTTTCTAAAATTTGTAGAGTCCAAAAGTTGGGACTAGGTGGCTACAATTATATTATTCTACTATAGAATAGGAAAGGTTTGAGGTCAGCGCCAACCCCCATTGCCTCAAGTCTAGCACCTTAAAAACAGAGAATACGATATTTTATTCCCTCTTCTCCATGGGCATGGTGCTAATAGTCCCACTGTGCTTTATATATGTTGTCCCAAAAATTTGTTCTTCGACTCGGATGTATTCTGATTTTGGATTCAAGCACTGATCTCGATGTTCGGGGTGGAACCTACAAGATAGTCCGCTCACGCAGAGGATTTCCTTAGGGTCATCCTCCGCAGAGGATCTTTTGATGCTCAAGTCAGTGAAGATTCACAGCAAACAGATGTAAGGAGAAGACTCTCACAGAAAAGTTCCCTCAAATGGTAAGCTCCAAGCTTTGTAGGGAGCGTCAATGGAGTTTTTTAGTATGGGAGTCAGTAAAAGGATGCGTACCTGAGAGATTTGAGGGCTGTGGCATTTATAGGCGATCACCTGATTCCTTGGGCGCTTTGTGAGGGGTCTAAAAGCTGTTGAGATTCGAAACGGATTCGAATCAAATTCGTTACGAGGCCAGTAGGGTCCGTATCTTGTCAGTTAGAAGATCGACGGCCAGGAGAGCTAGTTGATGCCTTGAGATTCAGCGATCGTGTAGGTTTTAGGCCACCCCTATGATCATTAGGCCACTTTTGGGCATGATTCTCCGTTTGGAATCTTATTCAGTTATGGTAAATTCAAACTCTCTCGCGCTGGATTCTGCGGAAGTATTTGGGTACCTTGGTCTGACTAAGGCGAAGGACAACTTGGTCTTTCGAAGCACAAGATGATTCGGGCTGCCGTGGTATGAAGATAGCTCGAGCTGCCGAGGTATGAAGATAGCTCGGGCTGCCGAGGACGGAGGTAGCTCGGGTTGCCGAGGTATGAAGATAGCTTGGGCGGCCGAGGTATGAAGATAGCTCAGGCTGCCGAGGACAGTGGTAGCTCAGGTTGCCGAGGTATGAAGAGAGCTCGGGCTGCTGAGGATGACTCGAGTCATCGGGGCGTCTCGACGCCGCCGGGGGCGATTGGGCTTCGCTTCTTAGTGGATGTGATAGCTGGCCGACAAGATGTTGGGATTGGACTTGACCCGATCATCGACGCGTGCGGGTATTAATGCGATGATAATTTTACCCCCATCCATGCCCCCCACTCCCTAGTCCGAAGTATAAAATTCAGATGTAGGGAGTAGACACTACAAGAGATTTTAATATTGCGACGCCCAAATGCGTCGCAATTGCGTCGCTAAACATAATATTGCAACGCAATAGCGACGCAACGAGGGCGTCGCTCAACTGTCCATCGCAATACCCTTTTGTCGCAATTGCGTCGCAATATTGCGACTCTCTGCGACGCTCTTGCGACGCCACATTGCGTCGTAATATTGCGACGCATGCAAATGCGTCACTAAATTTAAAAATAAATTTAGTTAGAAAAAAATTATTATTAAATTGCGACGCACTAAATTACGTTACAATATTAAAATTAATTTTTTTAAAAAAATATTATTAAATATTGCGACGCCATAAATTGCGTCGCAATATTTAAAATTAATTTTTTTAAAAAAATTATTATTAAATATTACGACGTACTAAATTGGGTCGCAAAATTGCGACTCATCCAGATGTGTCGCAATATTTAATAATAATAATTTTGGTATAATAGCGACGCAATTTGAGTCGCTAATGCATCGCAAATAAAAATTATTTTAAAATATTGCGATGCAAGGTAATTGCGTCGCAATATTTAAAATAATTTTTAAGATAAAATAGCGACTCAATTGTAGTCGCTAATGCGTCGCTATTAAATTTATTTTTAAATTATTGCGATGCCAGGTCATTGCGTCGTAATATTTAATAATAATATTTAAAAATATTAGCGATCCAATATCAGTCGCTAATGCGTCGCAAATTTTTTTTAAAAATATTTAAATGATTAAAAATTAAAACGGTTAATTCAATTTCGCTAAATCTAAATATTGATACAAACATTTTTCACTCAATCCAAACAATAATAATTTCAAAAAATAATTTATATATTAAAATTTTAAAGTTTTTACAACATAAAAAAAAAAAAAAAATACATCAAGAATCTGAACGATCACGTGGAGGCTGGAGGCTGTGGAGGCTGAAGACTCTGCGACAAGCGGCTAACCATATCCCGCAAATAATGCATCTCATCTCGCATGTCTGCAACCTCCTGATCCCGGCCTCGCATACGATCCTCAAAATCCTGCTCGACCTCCTGGCGAATCTCCTCTGCAATAGATCTGCGAAGCTCCTGTAAACGCTCGGGAGGAAGATCAGCAGGAACTCGCGAGCTGGAGGCCTGATGGGGAAAAAATGTAGAAGCTCTAGTGCCCATACCATAGACCCTGCGGTCTCGTGGCTGGGCACCAACAGCCTCCAAAAACACACGTCGACTCTCCTCTGCTGAGAGTTCGACGGGCGTCTCCCCATCAGTAGAGTCGACCTGCGATGCCTGGGAGCGAAGCTCCTCGACTCGTGTCTTGAAATTATGAAATCAACAATAAATGAGTTAATAAATTTCTTGAAATAAAATTTTAGAAATTAAACAGATACTACATAAATCTAATTTCTTACCGCAACCTCCCGTGATCGCGTGTCGACCCAGGAGCCGTCCCTCCTGGTGTGTGTCGCCCTGAATAGACGAAACTCACCAGGATCTCCGCCCTCCTGCTCAGTCTATAACAATAAAAAAAATGATATTAATACAAATATTTGTAAATAACTAAAATAGTAATTAAAATATTTATGTTTTCTTACCATACGCCGTCTGTGCTCCTGAATCGAAATGGAGCCCGAAGTATGGGGAGAGACCCGTGCCAGGACCGCCCTTCTCAGATCGGCGGTTCGTGCTGGCTGATGCGGACCTCCTGCGCCAGCCATCGGACTCCCAGGCCTGCTGCCACTCGTGCCAAATACCCTCTGGCACGTGCGCAGGACGCTGACCCGATGACCTCCAACGATGAAGCATGTCGGAGTATCGGCGTCGCGTCAGAGCCTCCCATGCTGCCCTAATGGCATCATGGGTGGCAGGATCCCACGTAAACTTTTTCTGCATTAAAATAAACAGTTAGTTTCTGAATTTATTAACTTTAAAGAATTATATATCACTGATAAATTATTTAATAAGTTTACCTGAAACTCAGAAAAATAAAACTCCCTCGTGGCTGGCGATACGTGGCGCCAATCGTAGCCACTGGGATCTGCACGCCTCTGAAAACGGCGCTGATGTGGCTGGAGACATGATGCTGCTCAATGAATCTGTTAAAAAAATGCAAGTTTATAAGTAAATGACTTAAAAACATAAATAAAATATTTTAATTAGTATATACTTACATCCCCTGAGCATCAAGTCGAAGTACGTGCGGCCGCCGATGGTGGAAGAACTCTCGGAGGTCTGTGCCGATCGGCTGGATGGTAATACTGGTGCAGAGATCGAAGGCTGCGCCTCTGCTGGAGATCCAAACTCTCCATCTCCGACGCTCATGTGATCTGATCTCGCAGGATCCAAACTACGTCTCTGCTCACCCAAACTGTCGTCGGTAGATCTACCTCTGCCCCTCATACTGAAAATACTAAAGATTCACACAATTAAATTACGATTAATGATTGACTATGTAAGAATTTAACACTTATAAAAAAAGTTAAATTTTAAAAAACCTTATGTTTAATCGGTGTCATTTGTTTCGTGAAATGTTGGTTCAACATCCGATGCCGTATCGGATTGCGAATCAGTTTCATTATCATCGGAAGGAAACCGAACATTTGCATCCGCAATTTCTTGGACATCACCACTTGGATCTCTAAGTGATGTTTCAGGAGCCCTTGTGTCATCCTCAATTGCATGCATTTCCATCTCATCCTCTTGAAATGCAGGGCACTCGGTGATTGACTTGATGAACTCTCCTCTAATACGATTGTTGAACGTGGGACGATTTTAGAAACGGCCCACCAATCTCGCTTGTCGTTGCGCAAACTTGGATATCCGCA
>UESW01001093.1:0-13851 GCA_900491605.1 Calamus simplicifolius
TTTAGAGCTGTTTGGGGTTAAGCCCGATAGAGAGGAGAAGGTATCAAGGGCATTCTTCACTACTTGGACAGAATTAAGATCCCCCCGACAGAAAACCAGCAGGTCATCCGCAAAGCAAAGATGAGATAAATTTGATTTCCGGCATCTCCAATGAAATTTGAAAGTGGTGGAAGCTTGGATTTTAAACTCAAGAATCCTAGAGAAGACATCCATGCAAATGACAAATAAATAAGGTGAGATAGGATCACCTTGACGGAGGCCTTTCTTCCCTTCAAAGAAACCGTTGAGTTCCCCATTAATAGAAATAGAGTACTTGGCAGAGGTGACACACGCCTTGATCCAGCCGATAAAGATCGTAGGGAATCCAAGATGCAGAAGGGTATCCCAAAGGAAGTCCCACCGGACTGAATCAAAAGCCTTCATAAGATCAATTTTGAGAGTACAATTTGGGGTTGACGAAGGGAGATGATATCCACGAACTAGCTCCTGGGCCATAAGAATGTTGTCCCCAATATGTCTATCTTGGACAAAGGCAGATTGGGCGTTGTTGATAATAGACGGAAGAACTGCTTTAAGACGACTAGCAAGGAGCTTTGAAATACATTTGTAGATAGAATTGCAGCATGAAATAGGTCTAAAGTCCTTTAATTTAGAGGCATTAGGAACTTTAGGGATGAGAGCCACAATGGTGCAATTTGCTTCCTTGAGGAGAATCCCATTAGAGAAGAAATCCTTAATAGCTTTTGAGATATCAGCTCCCACAATATGCCAAGTCCGATGGAAGAAGTAAGCATTAAAACCGTCCGGACCAGGTGATTTATTTGGGTGGAGACTGAAGAAAGCAGATTTAATTTCATCTTCGGAGAAGTCGCAGCTTAACATAGAAGCTTGTTCAGGAGATAGGATCCGTTCTTTGAAGAAACAGGACATAATGCTGCCATCATAAGTAGATTTGCAATCCGAGCCGAGGAGCAACTTATAGAAATGAACTACCTCACGAGAGATCTGATCCTTATCCCTGATCCAATCCCCATTATCCTTCTGAATAGACAGAATTTTGTTCACATTGGATCTACCCTTGATAGAGTTGAGAAAAAAAACTGAATTGTGATCTCCTTCTTTCAGCCACTGAATGCGACTACGCTGCCTAGCGTAGCATTCTTTCCCTCTAGAGACATGCGACAGTCTCTTGGCACAATCAATTGCCTTCTCCAGCAGATGAACATCATTATTCCCAGACGCAATTGAAGCTTGCAGATCGGCAAGCTCGGTGTGAATGAGAATTAGATCGCCATTTATTAACTTGTTCTTAGTCTGGCTCAGAGCTTTCAAGGCCGTCTTCACAAGTTTGAGCTTCTTATAAACTCTGAACATAGAATATCCAGCAATCGGAGTAGCCCAGATTTCCTCAATTAACGGAAGGAATTCATCAAATTCAGTCCAAAAGTTAAAGAATTTAAAAGGCGATTTGTAAAGAGGCAAACTAACTCCAAGATTGACCACGGCAGGGGAGTGATCCGAAAGACCATATGGGAGAAATTCAGCACTAGAATGAGAGAAGACGTTGAACCAAGAAGGGTTGACAATCGCCCTGTCCAATTTCCGGAGAATGTGGCCCTGGGTTCTGGAGTTGTGCCAAGTAAAGAAACAACCAACGTAACGAAGATCATCCAGTCCAGCAGATAACAGAGCATCATTGAATTCCTCCATGTAACCAGGCCAGTCAGAAGAGCCACCTTTGCGTTCATGGCGGTAACGGATGGCATTGAAATCACCCATGACAAGCCAAGGAATCTGAGCAAAGATTGTAGCTTGATGCTTCAAAATATCCCACAGATGTCTTCTTGCTGTCAGAACATTGGAGCCGTAGGCAAATGAGACAGCAAATTTATCATTGGAACCAAGAATGGTGATATGAAGATGGAAGATCTGGTCGTGAAGGGAAACTACATCTGCACGAAGCTTGTTAGGGTCCCAGAACACCCAGATTCTACCTGAGTCGCCACCATCGTAGAAATTGATGCAGTCCCAACCCTTGATCAAAAACTTTTCTATTTTCTCCTTATTACAAGATCTGATCTTCGTCTCAAGCAGAGCAATACATGATAGATTATGAGAGCGCACAAGATTGCGAATTTCCCTGTGCTTAGAGGGATCATTTAGACCCCTAATGTTCCAAGTTGCCAGCTTAATCATTAAGAAGCCGAAGGAGACTTCCGACTGGATTTCCCAGAGTCTCCACATTTCTTCTTGCCCTTCTTCGGCCGACCCAGCTTTTTCTCAACTTCATCAATCAAATTGAGCCTCCTAACAATAAAAGGAGTGCTCGAAGGAGACGAGGAAGGAGAAGAATCCTCACATCCAAAACAGGGGGGGAAAAGCAGAGGAGGAGAAGTCCCTAACAAGAGTAACAGAGGAATTTGCCAATGGGACTGTAGCTACTGTAGCAATTTGATTCGGATCGTCAAATTTCGGATCTTCAGCAGCTCCTGTAGCAGACGGATTGACAGCAGCAAACGGGTCTTCAAATTTCGGATCTACTGTAGCACCCGTTACTGTAGCTACTGTAGCTACTGTAGCTACTGTAGCAATATGATTCGGATCGTCAAATTGCGGATCTTTAGCTACAGTAGCTACTGTAGCTACTGTAGCAATATGATTCGGATCGTTAAATTGTGGATCTTCAGCAGCTCCTGTAGCTGTTCCAATCGGTCCAAGAACGCCTACTCCCTGAAACTTAGGACTCTCCTCCCTGATACATAGACTCTGACAAGACTCCCCCAAAGGAGTCGGATTGGCTAATCCCCCAGTAGCAGTAAGAAGGTTAGAAGAAACTCCATACCTCCGCTCAGCAGGGTCCTCAATTTGCTCACTAAGAACAGCATACGGATTGATATGAATCGAATTGCATCCTTCGGAGAAATTGACAGAGCCAAGGACAGGGAGAGAAGCAGGGCCCTCCAGAACTCCTTTCCCGGATCTATTCAGGGACTTCGAAGTATCCACAGGAATGGGCTTAAGAGGACAATGAGATTCTTTAGGAACCCAGGCTTGGTTAGAAGACTTCTTGCAAAATTTGGGAAGATGTCCGAATACTTTACAGTTGGAGCATCTCTTAGGAACCCAATTGTATTCAATTCGGATTTCCACTGAGTTTCCATCCTCCAGAACAAGATCCAGAGCGTTGGGGAGAGGATCATCAATGCCAATCTCAATTCAAACTCTAGCATAATTTAGCCTCTTCAAGGAAGAAGTCATTTTGTCCGCATGAAGGGGAATTCCAACGATGCTGGCAATGTGACTGAGTCCCTCCGCCGTCCAAAATTCAAGAGGAACATTGAGAAAATGTGCCCAGATAGGAACCCGTTTGCAACCGTCCTTTGATAAATTCATTCCTGGTCTCCATGCTTTTAAGAAGATGGGACGGCCTCCAAAATACCAGGGGCCTCCATTAAGAATATCCAAGCACATCGCCTTATCCTGGAATTTGAAGAAGAAAAAGCCATTGCCATTGCATAGAACCTCCGAGAGTCCTTTACCATCCCATAATCTATGGGCCTGAGAATTCACAAGAGAAAACGGGAGCTTGTCCAGGAAAAAACCAACAATAGTATTTTCCCAGGCAGCGGCTCCGATGCTCGCCACAGCCGGCGGGATCGAGCATCGAATTCTTCCGTCGATCAATTGGAGAGGAGGTTTATGATAAGAGAGCTCCATTACAGCTGGGATGTCCGAGACGAGAGAAGCCCAGCTACTCTTAGTGGCTTCCGGAGCAACAGCACCCGCAGGAATCGTCTCCGTGGGAGAAACAGGGGAAGCATGATAAACAGGGGAAGCAGCGGCGCTCGGAGTAGGAGGAATCAGCAGGGATTTTGAATTACCTCCAGAATTCGGGAGAGGCGGGAAGGAAAGACTACAAAATTCAAACTCAGGATGAGAAGAATTTGATGACGTCTTCAAGCTGCCCTGTACCAAGCGACGTGACGAAAGGACCGGGCAATTAGATGGAGTCTGGTACGGCCGCAATTTTGAAAATAATCCGCCTGCCACCTCCTTCGCACGAGCCGGCACCGCCGCAAGATTGGCACCGGACACCGGAGAGGAACCAGCTCCACCTGCTCCACAGGCCGGGAGCACATATAACTCCAAATCAGCCTCGAATAAATCGGTCCTGGAAGCAGCGGCAACATCAGCCTCCACAGGGAAAGACAGAGCTAGAGCCACAGGATCCTCCGGAAACAAGGGAGACGAAGTCCGCAAGACGTCATGAGAGGGAGAAACACTGGGATCGGAAGAGGCCTCAACGGGAGAAGAGGAATGAGCAAAAGAGGCTAAGGCTGGAATAGATCTGGATGAGGGATCCAAGGAGGCCTCATCCTGATCTATACCACCCGAGACCATCCCAGGAGCAGGGGGGGATCCGGACCCCGGCTAACCAAGGACGAATCAGCAATTGAAAACATGGACGATTTAGCAAGACGAACCGGAGAGGGCGCCATGACAAAATCAGCAGGAGGAACTGAATGACCCCATGAAGCCATGGAGATCACGCAGAGAGAAAACGAAGTATCAACGGAAGAGCAGGATCTTAGAGAGAGAAGCTCCCATCTTAGAGAGAGAAGCTCTCAAAAGCTCCCCCATTTGATTTTCAGGTCAAGAATCCGAGAGAAGACATCCATACAAATGATAAATAAATATGGAGATAACGGATCACCTTGGCGGAGGCCTTTCTTCCCTTCAAAGAAACCATGAAGTTCCCCATTAATAGCAATTGAGTACTTGGCAGAAGAGACACAAGCCTTGATCCATCCAATGAAGATAGCAGGGAATCCAAGAAGGCGGAGAGAATCCCACAGGAAGTCCCAACGCACAGAATCGAAGGCCTTCATAAGATCAATTTTGAGAGTACAGTTCGGGCTGCTTGATGAGAGATGATATCCTCGAACAAGCTCCTGGGCCATCAAAATGTTGTCACCGATATGCCTAGAATGCACAAAAGCCGATTGAGCTTCAGATATAATAGATGGAAGGACTTCTGTCAGACGATCAGCAAGGAGCTTGGAGATGCATTTGTAGATCGTATTGCAGCAAGAGATAGGTCTGAAGTCCTTTAATTTGGAGGCATTGGGAACTTTAGGAATGAGAGCAACAGTAGTGCAATTTGCTTCCTTGAGAAGAATTCCATTAGTAAAAAATTCCCTGATGGCCGCAGTGATGTCCGGTCCAACAACATGCCAGGTCTTATGGAAGAAAAAGGCGTTGAAACCGTCAGGGCCAGGAGCTTTGTTAGGATGAAGTCTGAAGAAAGTAGCTTTGATAACATCGTCCGAGAAATCGCCGCATAAGTTAGAAATTTGATCTGGAGAAAGAGTGCGGTCCTTGAAGAAATTGATCATCCCGCTGCCATCATAAGTGGATCCCCAGTCCTTGCCAAGAAGATGCATATAGAATCGAACCACCTCATTACAGATCTGATCCTTCTCCCGAATCCAATCCCCATTTTCATTTTGAATGCAGAGAATCTTGTTCACGTTGTTTCTACCTTTAATAGAGTTGAAGAAAAAAGCAGTGTTGCGATCACCTTCTTTCAACCATTGAACTCGGCTTCGCTGCCTTACATAGCTCTCTTTCCCCCTAGTGAGAAGAGATAGTCGCTTTGCACAGTCCATCTCCCTCATCAATAGGTCAGGGTCATTTGATCCAGCAGCAACAGCAGACTGAAGAACAGCCAGCTCGTTGCGAAGAGCAGTAAGATCACCATTAATCAACTCATTCTTGGTCTTGCTCAGCGCTTTCAATGCCGATTTAACAAGTTTAAGTTTTTTGTATACTTTGAACATTGCATATCCTTTTTTTTTTTTTGAAAAGTGAAGTATGAAATTTATAAGTAAAGGAGAGTTAAGTACAAGAAAAGGGGCATACCCCGGATAAGACAAGTAAGAACAGTAGAAACCTAAAACAACAGGTAAAGACATCTCACACGAGATGAAAGCACAATCGTGATGGAGTCACGGTAGAAATCATAAACAAAGGGCATCAGCTCGAGATTGAGGAAGGGAGTTGCCATTTTTCAATCAATCTTTGATGACCCTCCTTCCTGGGAAAATTAGCACCATCCAAACTCGCTCTAACAGAGTCCATAATCTTTGAAAGGATCCCAGCTTCATTAAGAGGTCTTTGGCCATGCTTGCGAGAGTTCCTTTCAAACCAAATGAGGTACAAAGAAGCTCCCAAAGCTAGTCTGCAAATAATTGAATGAAGGGATTTGCCTTTGATATTCCTGCAGAGCCATCTCAAGAGCTCCCAAGATGAAGGATAATGCTCAAAATCGCACAAACTGGCAATAGAAGACCAGATCCGAAAGGAAAAAGGGCAGCTGAAAAATAGATGGCTATGATCCTCTGGATGGTCTTGGCATAGAAAGCAGGATAAGGAGAGATGACCTTGAACACCAAAGGAATGGAGACGATCTGAGTAGAGAGTCTACCTTTGATAGCAAGCCATAAAATAAATGAGTGCCTAGGCACATGATGAGGAAACCAAAGAAGATGCGCCCAGTCCACACGGCCGCTCGGAGTCTGGATGCAATTCCAAACACCCTTAATAGAGAAGGCTGGGGAACCGTTCCAAAGAATCTTGTCCTGATGGCTGCAATCAGGGGGATCAAGGGATCTAGAGTCTTCCTTCAAAGCTATCAGCTCAATAGAATTAGCTACCGGCCATCTCCATGAGCCGCCAAAAATAATGTCACTAACCTTTGCATTTATCCCAAGTCCGGAGTCGGAAATGACTCTAGCATGTGAGGAGGAACAAATAGGGCCAAGAGGCCTCCAAGAATCAAACCAAAGGGAAGTATCTCCACCATTCCCTACATTGACGGAGATGAAAGCCCTGATTCTGTCCCGAAGCTTTAGGATTTTCCTCCAGGTCCAAGAGCAGTTCCAAGGAACTTTTGCCACCCAAAAGTGGTCTTTATGCAGCAGATTCCTCTTGACCCAAGCAGCCCACAGGGAATTAGAGCAGGGCTGACAAAGAAGCCAAATATAACGGGTCATGGAGGCATTGTTCCAATCACGAATCTTTTTGATTCCCAATCCTCCTTCGGGTTTCGGACAAGAGATATCACTCCAAGCTACTTTAGCACCAGAATGACTTAAGGAAGTACCTTTCCATAAGAAAGCAGAGAGAATACCTTCTATATCTTTGGTGACTTTGACTGGTAGAATAAAGTGGGAGCTCCAAAAAGTCTGGATACTGAATATAATTGATTGAATAAGTTGAAGCCTTCCAGCATAGGAGAGGAAGCGATTAGTCCAGAGCTTGATCCTCTTCAATATACGATCCACCAAGGCTTGACAGTCCAAAGCTTTGAGCTTCGAGGAGATGAGAGGAACCCCCAAATATCTAATAGGAAATGAACCCATATTGTATCCTATGAAGTTTGCAAGATCATGTTGCGAGGAAGCAGTCATACCCGAGACAAAGATGGAACTTTTAGAGCTGTTTGGGGTTAAGCCCGATAGAGAGGAGAAGGTATCAAGGGCATTCTTCACTACTTGGACAGAATTAAGATCCCCCGACAGAAAACCAGCAGGTCATCCGCAAAGCAAAGATGAGATAAATTTGATTTCCGGCATCTCCAATGAAATTTGAAAGTGGTGGAAGCTTGGATTTTAAACTCAAGAATCCTAGAGAAGACATCCATGCAAATGACAAATAAATAAGGTGAGATAGGATCACCTTGACGGAGGCCTTTCTTCCCTTCAAAGAAACCGTTGAGTTCCCCATTAATAGAAATAGAGTACTTGGCAGAGGTGACACACGCCTTGATCCAGCCGATAAAGATCGTAGGGAATCCAAGATGCAGAAGGGTATCCCAAAGGAAGTCCCACCGGACTGAATCAAAAGCCTTCATAAGATCAATTTTGAGAGTACAATTTGGGGTTGACGAAGGGAGATGATATCCACGAACTAGCTCCTGGGCCATAAGAATGTTGTCCCCAATATGTCTATCTTGGACAAAGGCAGATTGGGCATTGTTGATAATAGACGGAAGAACTGCTTTAAGACGACTAGCAAGGAGCTTTGAAATACATTTGTAGATAGAATTGCAGCATGAAATAGGTCTAAAGTCCTTTAATTAGAGGCATTAGGAACTTTAGGGATGAGAGCCACAATGGTGCAATTTGCTTCCTTGAGGAGAATCCCATTAGAGAAGAAATCCTTAATAGCTTTTGAGATATCAGCTCCCACAATATGCCAAGTCCGATGGAAGAAGTAAGCATTAAAACCGTCCGGACCAGGTGATTTATTTGGGTGGAGACTGAAGAAAGCAGATTTGATTTCATCTTCGGAGAAGTCGCAGCTTAACATAGAAGCTTGTTCAGGAGATAGGATCCGTTCTTTGAAGAAACAGGACATAATGCTGCCATCATAAGTAGATTTGCAATCCGAGCCGAGGAGCAACTTATAGAAATGAACTACCTCACGAGAGATCTGATCCTTATCCCTGATCCAATCCCCATTATCCTTCTGAATAGATAGAATTTTGTTCACATTGGATCTACCCTTGATAGAGTTGAGAAAAAAAACTGAATTGTGATCTCCTTCTTTCAGCCACTGAATGCGACTACGCTGCCTAGCGTAGCATTCTTTCCCTCTAAAGACATGCGACAGTCTCTTGGCACAATCAATTGCCTTCTCCAGCAGATGAACATCATTATTCCCAGACGCAATTGAAGCTTGCAGATCGGCAAGCTCGGTGCGAATGAGAATTAGATCGCCATTTATTAACTTGTTCTTAGTCTGGCTCAGAGCTTTCAAGGCCGTCTTCACAAGTTTGAGCTTCTTATAAACTCTGAACATAGAATATCCAGCAATCGGAGTAGCCCAGATTTCCTCAATTAACGGAAGGAATTCATCAAATTCAGTCCAAAAGTTAAAGAATTTAAAAGGCGATTTGTAAAGAGGCAAACTAACTCCAAGATTGACCACGGCAGGGGAGTGATCCGAAAGACCATATGGGAGAAATTCAGCACTAGAATGAGAGAAGACGTTGAACCAAGAAGGGTTGACAATTGCCCTGTCCAATTTCCGGAGGATGTGGCCCTGGGTTCTGGAGTTGTGCCAAGTAAAGAAACAACCACCGTAACGAAGATCGTCCAATCCAGCAGATAACAGAGCATCATTGAATTCCTCCATGAAACCAGGCCAGTCAGAAGAGCCATTGCTACAGTAGCTACAGTAGCTACAGTAACGGATGCAATTGCAGATCCGAAATTTGAAGACCCAAATTCTGCTGTCAATCCGTCTGCTACTGTAGCTACAGTAGATCCGAAATTTGACGATCCGCATCAAATTGCTACAGTAGCTACAGTAGCTACAGTAACGGGTGCAATTGCAGATCCGAAATTTGAAGACCCATTGCTGCTGTCAATCCGTCTGCTACTGTAGCTACAGTAGATCCGAAATTTGACGATCCGAATCAAATTGCTACAGTAGCTACAGTGCCACTGGAAAATTCCTCTGTTACTCTTGTTCGGGACTGCTCCTCCTCTGATTTTCCTCCCCCCAGTTTTGGATGTGAGGATTCTTCTCCTTCCTCGTCTCCTTCGTGCACTCCTCTTATTGTTAGGAGGCTCAATTTGATTGATGAAGTTGAGAAAAAGCATGGCAAGAGGATCAAACAGAGGAAGAAGAAGGAAAATGGTTCTGGGAACTCCCGGGGATAACCTCCTAGTTCCTTGATGATTATATTAGCCTCTTGGAATATTAGGGGCCTTAATGACCCCTCTAAGCAGTTTGAAGTTCGCAATTTGATTAAGTCTCAGAAAATATCTTGTATTGCCATTCTTGAATCAAAGATTCGGCCTTCAAATAAAGCCTATTTCGAGAAGTCTTTTCTAAAGGACTGGAAGTTCTTATCTTTCTATGAAGGCTCTGGTTCTGGCAGGATTTGGGTGTGGTGGGATCCATCGAAGCTTGTTGCTGATAGATTTATCTTGCAGGATCAGGCCATCCACATCTCCTTCTCCCTGTGTAGCTTGGGTGGAAGATTCATGGCTTCTTTTATCTATGGCTCAAATGATGCAACTAATCGAAGGATTTTATGGAGCAGTCTAAAAGATCTGGCTAACTCCTTGGCCCAGCTTCCTTGGATCATTTTGGGTGATTTCAATGCTGTTCGTTATAGATCTGAGAGGAAGGGAGGAAGCTCTGGCTGGCCCTCGTTCATGGAGGAGTTTAATGATACCCTGCTTGAAATTGGGGTGGATGATCTTAGATATGGTGGTTGTCAGTTTACCTGGCACAATTCCAGGACCATTGGGCATATCCTCAGGAAGTTAGATAGAGTTCTGGTTAACGCAGGTTGGCTCAACTCCTTCCCCAACTCTTCAGCTGAATTTATGCCTTATGGTGTCTCTGATCATTCAGCGGCAGTGGTGAAGATGGAGACCTGCATGCATAGCTATATCACTCCTTTCAAGTTCTTTAATCACTGGGCTGGCTTTGAGGAATTTTTACCATTAGTTGAGATGATCTGGAGCTCAAGGGTGGAAGGGCATGCTATGTTCAGAGTGTGTAAGAAGCTGAAGTTGATGAAATCTGCTTTAAGGAATCTGTGTAAAAGGAAGAATGAGGCCTGTTATGGGGACCTGGCCTCTTTTCGTTCTGAGCTTAATGCTCTGCAAGCTGAATTAGCTACGGGTAATCAAGCGGCTGATCTTATTGATAAAGAGAGAGTCTGTGCCATGAAACTTAGCTTAGCTTGCAAAGGCAGGGAATGTTATGCTCGGCAGAAGAGTAGAATTCAATGGTTGCGGGAAGGGGACCATAACTCTTCTTTCTTCTTCAATTCCATCAAAAGTAGGATCAATGTTAACAAGATATTGAGCATACAAGATGATTCGGGAGTTTGGATCCATGACAAGCTGCAAATCAGCCATGAGGTGGTCGAGTTTTACAAGGGGCTGCTGGGCTCAGAGTGCTCTATTGCCTATAAAGGTATTGACTCACTCAAGCCTTTTGTGAACCATGTCCTTTGCTCTAATCAAATAAGGAATTTGGGTTCTCCTTTCTCAAAAGATGATATCAGGAAAGTTATTTTCAGCCTTCACCCAAACAAGTCTCCCGGGCCGGATGGTTTTAATGCTTTCTTCTTTCAGAAGACGTGGCACATTGTAGGTGATGAGGTGACTTCTGCTATCCTGGACTTCTTTGCTAATGGATTGCTTCTAAAGGAAGTTAACTGCACCATTATTGTTCTTATACCCAAGATCCCAAATGCCTCTAATCTGAAGGACTATAGGCCGATTTCCTGCTGCAACACCATTTATAAATGCATTACTAAGCTGATTGCCAATCGATTGAAGGAGGTTCTCCCATCTTTTGTCAATGAAGCTCAAGCCGCTTTCGTCCATGGTAGGCATATTGGCGATAACATCTTGATGGCTCAAGAGCTTGTTCGTGGATATCATCTACACTCATCATCCCCTAAATGTGCCCTCAAGATTGATCTAAGGAAAGCTTTCGACTCAGTTAGATGGGACTTTCTTTGGGATTCTTTGAAGCTTCTTGGCTTCCCTTCCATTTTCATTGGTTGGATCAGAAGCTGCGTCTCTTCAGCTAAATTCTCTGTGGCCATCAATGGTGAGCTCAACGGGTTTTTTGAAGGAAAAAAGGCATCCGTCAAGGTGACCCTATCTCGCCTTACCTATTTGTGATCTGCATGGATATCTTCTCTCGGATCTTGACCTCCAAATACTAGAGTGTCCTTCTTTTACATATCACTGGAGATGTAGGAAATCTAAGATTTCTCATCTTTGTTTTGCTGATGATTTGATGATCTTTTGCCATGGTGATCTTCCCTCTATTATGGTTGTGAAGGATGCTCTCGACACCTTTTCCTCTCTCTCGGGTCTTACCCCTAATGCTGCCAAATGCTCTATTTTTCTATCAGGAGTTAAAGACCCTATGCAACAAGAGATTTTGAATTATCTGGGATTTCCTCTTGGTTCATTTCCCATAAGATATTTAGGGGTCCCGCTCATCTCAACCAAACTCTGTGCCAATGATTGCCAAGCTCTAGTTGATCGAATCTTGGGGAGGATTAAAGTCTGGACAAACCGCTTCCTCTCTTATGCTGGTAGAGTCCAGCTAATCCAATCTGTTCTATTCAGTATTCAATCCTTTTGGTGCGCCCATTTCATTCTTCCAGCCAAAGTCACTAAAGCTATTGAAAGCATCCTCTCGGCTTTTCTATGGAGCGGGGTGTCCCTGAAGAGTAGTGGAGCTAGAGTTGCATGGGCAGATATCTCTACTCCAAAGGCGGAAGGTGGGTTGGGAATCAAGAAGATTAAAGACTGGAATGTTGCCTCCATGACTCGCTATATATGGCTGTTATGTAACCCTTGCTCTTCCTCCTTATGGGCTGCTTGGGTTAAGTTGAATCTGCTGCATAAGGAGCATTTCTGGGTTGCAAAAGTCCCTTGGAACTGCTCTTGGACTTGGAGAAGGCTTCTGAAAATCAGAGATAGAGTCAAGCCTTTCATCTCAGTAAAGGTTGGGAACGGTGCAAGCACTTCACTGTGGTTTGATGACTGGAGACCTCAAGGCCCTATCTGCACATCCCCATACGCTAGAGTTATTGTTGACTCGGGTCTCACTGTTGATGCAAAGGTTAGTGACATTATTTCTTCTGGCCAATGGTTGTGGCCTCCTGCTAATTCAGCTGAGCTTATTACTCTAAAAGAAGATTCAAGATCTCTTGATTTGCCCAACTGTTCTCATAGTGACAGAGTGATGTGGGATGGCTCTAATGTTTTCACAGTCAAAAAAGCTTGGAATGTCTTACGATCTCCTTCGCGTCGGGTTTCTTGGGCCCATTGGTTTGGTTCAAGCATCATGTTCCTAGGCACTCTTTCATCCTATGGCTTGCTATCAGAGGACGGCTCCCTTCACAAGACCGGCTCTTATCCTTTGGGTTGATTAGTAACATGAAGTGTTTCTTTTGTCTTGAAGATGTGGAAGATCACAATCATCTTTTCTTTGCCTGCTCTTTCTCCAGTCGGGTTTGGTCTGCTATTGCTTGTAGGTGTGATCTTTTGCAGTTTCCCTCTGCTTGGGAGACTCTATGGCCGAGGCTGTGTGGTACTCTCAAAGGGACTTCGCTCATTTCTATTATCAGGAGGATTGCTTTGGGAGCTACCATCTATTATTTATGGATGGAGAGGAACTCTCGAAAACATGGTCGTATTCATCAAAGTGAGCAAAGAATCATTAGTCAAATTATGGACACTATCAGGCATAAGTTGGAGGGATCCGAATTTCCCTTAATTCGCCAAATCTTCATTTGATTCAAATCTGGCACCTCCCCGCTTCTCTGCTTCGATGAATCCTTGGGAGCTTGTGGGTTTGTGATGCTGTTTTGGCTTTGTAGATGTCGATCCCTTGGGAGTTGCTTCACCGTATGGTGATTGTCCGTTTCTTTTGGCTGTTTTTTTTTTCTCCCGGGTTGTTGCCCCGGGGTTTGTACTTATTTCATCCTTTTTTATTAATATTCACCTTCACTTTTCAAAAAAAAAGAAGAGCCACCTTTGCGTTCATGGCGGTAACGGATGGCATTGAAATCACCCATGAACAAGCCAAGGAATCTGGGCAAAGATTGTAGCTTGATGCTTCAAAATATCCCACAGATGTCTTCTTGCTGTCAGAACATTGGAGCCGTAGGCAAAGGAGACAGCAAATTTATCATTGGAACCAAGAATGGTGATATGAAGATGGAAGATCTGGTCGTGAAGGGAAACTACATCTGCACGAAGCTTGTTAGGGTCCCAGAACACCCAGATTACC
>UESW01001094.1:0-13809 GCA_900491605.1 Calamus simplicifolius
TCAATAGCCCGAGCTCCTTCCTCCGCGGTGAGGGCTGCCGCTGCAGCCTTCTCTGCCTCTTGGGCGCGGCTCACCTCCTCCTCGGCTTGGTTCGCCTTCTCCTCCGCTGCCCTTGCCTTTTCCTCCGCTGTCGTTGCCTTTTCCTCCGCTACCCTTGCCTTATCCTCGGCTGATCCTACTCTCTCCTCAGCCGCGGCCGCCCGACCCTCAATTTCTTGGATGGCTAGGGTCAGCTCAGAGATGTGCAGGTCTCTGGCTATTACGACGTTTTCAGCTTTCGTCATCTGGTGGAGCGCCGCCCACAGATGGTTGGCCTCGGCCTCCGCTCGGCTCTCAGCAGCCCTTATTTCATTAGCCCGAGCGGTTCTGGCCGACTCTAGGGCCCCCTCAGCTGCCTCCGCGCGATGCCGGGCCTCTTCGGCCTCCTTCTGTACCTTGCGCAGAAGGGCCTTCCCACCATGAATCACCTCCCTCCCGGCCCTTAGGGAGTGCGCAAGCTGCATGCAAGCTCCGAGTAAAAAAAAAAAGAAAATAAAGGGGGAAAATATAGAAGCAAAGGTGGCAGGACCACTTACTCTGACAAGGGCCGCGTAGGACTCCCGGAAGAATGTACCCGCCTTCAGGTGGCTAAGCTCTTCCAGGACCTCGGGCATGAAGATTGGAGAAAGGACCCGCTCTGCCCAATGCCCGTCGTTCAGGATGGAGTCCCGGGTGGCCCTGGTCTGGCCCTGCTCCGTTCGGCTGCCTCAGCATTCTTTGACTCGTCGTGCAGGCTGCTCATCGGTGTCCTCTCAGGGGGTGGGCTTGCTGTCCCTGATGGCCTTTTGCCCCAGCTCCTGACTGCCTCGGGTAGAGTCGGTTCACCAGGGCAGGGAGCTCCTCCGCTACTATGGGCTCCTCTACCACTGCCGGCTCCTCCGCAGCTAGCTCCTCCATTGATACCCCCTCAGTCACCGCCCTCTCTGGCGGGGTGTCGGCTGTGAGGTCGATCTCCGGAGCGACCGGGGGGTCTTGCGGTGTTGATGGTCTGGGAACCCGAGCTGTCGGGTGTTTTGGGGCCGGGGCTTGCTGGCCTTCACTCGGCCCTTCCCGGGCCCTCTTCTTGGAGACGGCCTTCAGGAGTCTATGGGTCGAGATCTTCATGGTTGTATATCGGTCAAGGTCAAAAAAAAAAAAAAAAATGAAACCAAGCAAAACTTTGGCTAAGTATGGAGATGGCTTACCCCGGTGGGAGATAAGACCCGCCAATTGGAGGTTATCTTCTATCAGGAGCAGGGTGTACCGAGGGATCTCGGCAGCCAACAACTGACCCAACGCTTCCCGTCTCCAGGGTGGACGGCGGAGTTGGCTTGCCTCAAGGTCGAGGTCTCCCCACCGGGGCCTGACTTGGTCTAAGCTGGCAAAAAAGAACCGGGATTTTCATCGCTTGATCGAAGAAGGAGAAGCTTGAGGACCCGGTTGGGTCGGGGCTGGAACAACCACCAACCCTTCTGGGACCGAAGGTTATAAAAGGACCGAAAGAGGGAGATTCAGGGGGTGATACCAAGGAGATGACAGAGACGACAAAGGCACTAATGACCCGATAGGAATTTGGGACCAGCTGGGAAGGAGTCAAGGAATAGTATTCAAGGAGATTGACGAAAAAGGAAGGGAAGGGTGGGCGGAGGCCCGCTTTCAAGCAAATCTCGTAAATGGCCACTCGGCCGGGTCGGAAGGAGATGACTCTATCATTGGGAGTCGGCAGGAAAAGCCCAACATCCTGGGGAATCTGATAACGGGCCCAGATTTTCATCAAATCTTGGTCTGTTACCGTGGAGGCGGTCCCCTTGGGGACTCCTCCACCCTCGAGGAGGTGCCGGCCTCTGACCGGTGGCTCCTCGATGGAGCCCTACCAGTGACCCGCTGCTGGGCTAGAGGGACGCAGTCCTCCGAATTGGTGGACCACTCAAGTGAAGGAGAGGGGGAAGGAACAGGAGAGGTGCAGTGCCTCTCAGAGGGAGAACGATTCTCCGAATCGTCCTCCAAGGTCCAAGACGGGGAACTCATGGATAAAAGAAGGAATGGAGGAGTCTAGAAGAGACAAAAAAACTAACTTGAAGGAAGGAAAGCTAAGCGCAGGTTCTCGGGTTGCAGGGGAGACCAAGACGCAGAGGCTCAGAGGAAGATGACGATGGCAGCAGTGGTGTGGCCAGATTCAACCCCCCGTTCGAGTTTTATTTGGGTTCAAATTGTCCCGCCATGTCTCATTAGCCACATGGATCCCCACCATAGGCTGGCTCACCTCGATGGTTGCCCAGCGCATGATACGATATGCCTCTGGCCAATGATGGGACTTTGCTGACGTCGCCGCTGTGAAAAGTAATGATGATGTGGCTTTCCATGCGGACTTCGAAGAGTTAATCTCGCCTCGAGGATGATCGTGGTGGGCTGAGTGGATGGAAGTGGCCACATTTTCACATTCCCCATGCTGTCCTCATAAAGATGCGGATGGGGATCAGCCACGTGGGAGGTAACACCTCTTTCGCCTTACCAGTGGGGCCCGCTTCACCTCAGGGGTGAGGGGAGGTAATGATGATGCGACTTTCCATGCGGACTTCGAAGAGTTAATCTCGCCTCGAGGATGATCTTGGCGGGCTGAGTGGATGGAAGCGACCGCCTTTTCACATTCCCCATGCCGTCCGCATAGAGATGCGGATGGGGATCAACCACATGGGAGGTAGCACCCCTTTCGCCCTGCCAGTGGGGCCCGCTTCGCCTCAGAGGTGAGGTGGCACCTGATGTGGCTGATCCAGCACAGTTAGAATAAATGGTAACAACAGCTAACGGAGGTCCTCCCTAACCCCGGAACCTCCTCCTTATCCGACATCAGTGTTGGTTTCGCCAAGCATTCGCCTGGAGGACTCCGTCTCCACGGGGTCATTCCACCCTTAGCTCTACCAAACATCCGGTAAGACCCCAACATCTTAACCCCGAGACCCCCCTCCGGTCTCGGGGTGCACAAGCATCATCTCACCCCCGAGACCCCCTCCGGTCTCGGGGTAAGGTCACTGCATCTCAACCCTGAGACCCCCCCTCCGGTTTCGGGGTGCACAAGCATCATCTCACCTCGAGACCCCCTCTGGTCTCAGGGTGAGGTCACTGCATCTCAACCCCGAGACCCCCCTCCGGTCTCGGAGTGCACAAGCATCATCTCACCCCCGAGACCTCCGCCGGTTTCGGGGTGAGGTCACTTCATCTCAACCCCAAGACCCCCCTCCGGTCTCGGGGTGCACAAGCATCATCTCACCCCGAGACCCCCTCCGGTTTCGGGGTGAGGTCACTGCATCTCACCCCCGAGACCCCTCCGGTCTTGGGGTGCACAAACATCATCTCACCCCCGAGACCCCCTCCGGTCTCGAGGTGAGGTCACTGCATCTCAACCCCAAGACCCCCCTCCGGTCTCGGGGTGCACAAGCATAATCTCACCCCCGAGACCCCCTCCGATCTCAGGGTGAGGTCACTGCATCTCACCCCCGAGACCCCCTCCGGTCTTGGGGTGCACAAACATCATCTCACCCCGAGACCCCCTCCGGTCTCGGGGTCAAGTCACTGCATCTCAACCCCGAGACCCCCCTCCAGTCTCGGGGTGCACAAGCATCATCTCACCCCCGAGACCCCCACCGGTCTCGGGGTGCACAAACATCATCTCACCCCTGAGACCTGTTGGGTTACGGAATGAAAAATCCCAATCTAATTGGAACAAAATTGCAGCGTAAACAAAATAAATTTATAACCCACAGAGAATCACATGCGTTTCATAAAAACCGAAAGAAGGATAAACAAAAATATTACCTTTTGTTATTACCTTTTTAATCAGTATGTAATCCTTCCGTTCTTATGTTGGGTTTTCTCGGATCTTCATAGGTGCTGCCTTTCAGAAAGACGATCACCCTCTACAAGTATCCACACACGAACGGACACCAAAATGGTTTTGAATGCTAGTTCAACCATTCCATTTTTCACAAAAATGAACCCCTATTTTCAACTCTCTATTTTTTCATCTTTAAGGCAAAAGATATGACGCTTCAAAAGCCCCAATCGACGTGACCTTTCAAATGCCCCAATCGACGTTACCTTTCAAATACCCCACAGACTCTAAAACATATATATCGAACATATATACAAGCATGCTAGGAATTTTGGTTAACTAAGATTTTAATTGATATTTATTTAAAACTCCTTTTAAATAATAACAATTTAAATCCTTTCCTTACAAAATAAGGAATATATATTTTTAACCAAAAAAAACTTTATGGATTATTTCCTTATCCAATAAGAAAATGTAACAATTTAATTACTTGTCACAATTTAAATTACGAATTTAAATTTTTCAAAATTAAACTCGAATCTAAATGACAACTAATTATTATTTGTAATTTAAAATAATCTTATCATTTTAAATTATATAGAGAGTAACAAATCGTAATAATTATTGTTCGTTCTTAGTGTGCGACCCTATAGGTTCAATTAATGTTGGCAGTAGGCCTAAATCACATTTTGAACCTACAAGTTATAAGCGGCCTCTAGCAAGACATTATGACTACCCAAGTTAAATGAAACGCTCATGTTCCGAGACAACCTTAAAGTAGCTATTAACATAATCCTTTTATCACATGATATCTTGATAGAATATAAGGCATGGATAAAGTCAACCTTATATCTCTCTATCTTTAATTTCTCGAAACCCAATTAGACTGACTAAACAAATGATATTGATCTCCATCAATTCATTTGAGCATGGCCATGCATTTCTCAGTCTCAATCAGCGAGGGGCTCAGAGATATCTCTCTTATAATAAGAGGGACAAATTCCATCTTAATCACTCACATCTCACTATATGATTCTTATTATGTTCAATCATAATCTTTATAATCATCCGATTAAAGACAACGTTTGATTATGTCAAAACATAATATTCCTCATGTTGAGAACTATGGCAATCTCAGGTCTAAGGATTTAATGACACAACTACTAGAGATTAACTTATGACTTTGATCCATGTATTAATCTCAAGGCAGATCTTGTCCAATATTTGTTCTCAACAAATACATATAAATTTAATTTGTATCTCATACACATATTCATCCCATGAATATCAATCAAATTTCATACTAATCTTAATTTATTGTTATTCCCACAACAATAACCGATTATGGGCATTTAGAATAATTCATAATATTATTCAAGGACATTATATAATAAACATGCAAATTATGATAATAGTAAATGTTCATAAATATTCAAAATACCATGTCCATACAATAGGCCTAGGGCACTATTACTAACAATCTCCCACTTGCACTAGGCCCACTCATCAATGTATCTAATACCTATGAACCTAGCATGACGATCATGCTTTGCTTGTGGTAGAGGCTTAGTCAATGGATCAGCAACATTGTCATCTGTTGGAACTTTGCATATTTTTACGTCACCTCTCTCAATGATTTCTTGAATGAGATGATAACGCCTAAGAATGTGTTTGGATCGCTAATGTGACCTAGGTTCTTTTGCTTGTGCGATAGCACCATTATTGTCACAATAAACATCAACATGATTTGTGATGCTAGGAACCACTCCAAGGTCAGTAATGAACTTCTTGATCCAAACTGCTTCCTTTGCTGCATCAGATGCTGCTATGTATTCAGCTTCAGTTGTAGAATCAACAACAGTGCTTTGCTTCGAACTCTTCCAGCTAACAGCACCACCATGTAAACAAAACACATATCCTGACTGCGATCGGAAATCATCTTTGTCAGATTGAAAGCTTGCATCTGTGTAACCACTTACAACTAGATCATCTTTCAATCCGCCATATACCAAGAACATATCTTTAGATCTTCTCAGATACTTAAGAATGTTCTTGACCGCTGTCCAGTGACTCTCACCGGGATCTGACTGGTATCTACTCGTTATGCTTAAAGCATAAGAGACATCTGGTCTAGTGCACAACATAGCATACATGATAGATCCTATTGCTGAAGCATAAGGAATCTTACTCATGTGCTCTCGCTCATCTTTTGTGTTAGGACACTGAGATTTGCTGAGTGTAATACCATGAGACATAGGCAAGTATCCTCTCTTGGAATCTTGCATACTGAACCTTTTCAGTACTTTGTCTATGTAAGTACTTTGACTTAGACCAATCAGCCTCTTAGATCTATCTCTATAGATCTTTATCCCTAGGATATAGGCAGCTTCACCTAAGTCTTTCATTGAGAAACATTTCCCTAACCAAGACTTGACACTCTGCAAGGTAGGGATATCATTCCCAATGAGTAAAATGTCATCAACATATAGGACCAGAAATACAATGGCGCTCCCACTAACTTTCTTGTAAACACAAGGTTTATCTTCATTTATGATAAATCCAAACTTTTGACTGATTCATCAAAACGAAGATTCCAACTCCGAGAAGCCTCCTTCAAACCATAAATGGATCTTTGAAGCTTGCATACTTTACTAGAATTCTCAGGTTGTACAAAACCCTCAGGTTGTGTCATGTACACATCCTCAAGTAAGTTTCCATTAAGAAACACTGTTTTAACATCCATTTGCCAAATCTCATAGTCATAATATGCAGCAATGGCAATAAGAATTCTAATAGACTTAAGCATGGCTACAGGTGAAAAAGTTTCATCATAGTCTATACCATGAGTTTGTTTGAAACCTTTTGCAACTAGCCTTGCTTTGTAAGTATGCACTTTACCATTCATGTCAGTTTTCTTTTTGAAAACCCATTTGCACCCAATAATCTTTGTACCTTCAGGTGGCTCAATCAAGGTCCATACCTGATTATCATACATGGATTGATTTCAGACTTCATGGCCTCTAACCATTTCTCAGAGTCTGGATCTAACATAGCCTCTTGATAGGTAGTAGGTTCATTTTGATCCACTAACAATACATCATGATTATCAGTCACAAGAAATCCATATCTCTCGGCTCATGACGTATCCTATCAGATCTACATAACTTTTGTGCTACAGGTGGTGTGTCAACAGTGGTTTGTTGACTTTGAGCATCCACAGGCGGTTCAATGTTATCTTATGGTTCTCGAATCTCTTCGATTTGTACCTTGCTCCCACTGGTTCCTTTAGAAATAAATTCACTTTCTAGAAAGACACAATTCCGAGCAACAAACACTTTGTTCTCAATGGGATTGTAAAAGTAGTATCCTTTAGTCTCTTTAGGATATCCCACAAAAAAAATATTTATCAGACTTGGGTTCCAGCTTATTTGAAACTTGATGTTTTACATAAGCTTCACAACCCAAATCTTAAGAAAAGACAAACTGGGCTTTTTACCATTCCACATCTCATATGGCATCTTTTCAACCGCTTTGGTTGGAACTCGATTTAGTGTGAACGCAGCTGTGGCAAGTGCATAACCCGAAAAGGTAAGTGGAAGATTTATTAGACTCATCATAGATCGAACCATATCTAATAAGGTTCGATTCCTTCTTTCAGACACACCATTCCATTGCGGTGTTCCAGGAGGAGTTAGCTGTGGAATGATTCCACAACTTCTAAGATGGTCATAAAAATCTTGGCTCAAATATTCTCCACCTCGATCAGATCGAAGTGCCTTGATTGTCTTGCCAAGTTGGTTTTGTACTTCATATTGAAAAGATTTAACATTTCAAATGATTCAGATTTGTGTCTCATCAAGTAGACATAACCATATCTACTGAAGTCATCAGTAAATATAATGAAGTACTTGTAACCTCCTATGGCTTCTGAACTTAATGGTCCACATACATCTGTATGTATTAGGCCCAATAATTCATTGGCCCTTTCACTGTGTCCATTAAAGGGATCCTTTGTCATCTTACCCAATAGACAAGATTCACATGTATCATATGATTCAAAATCAAATGAGTTCAAAAGTCCATCTTGATGGAGTTTTGATATGCGTTTCTCATTTATTGGCCAAGGCGACAATGCCAAAGATAGGTTGAATTTAAGTCATTGGACTTAACTTTCTTAGTAGTTATGTTATAGACAGAAGAATTGTTGGATTTTTGAAGATTCAAAACATAAAGACCATCTAGTAATTCGGCATTTGCATAGAACATGTCTTTATGATAAATGGAGCAATTATTATTCTCAATAAAAAAAGAAAAACCATCATTATCCAAACAACAAACTGAAATAATATTCGTACACATTGTAGGAACATAATAGCAATTGTTCAAAACTAATAAAAGCCCACTGGGCAAAGAAAGTTCATAACTTCCTACAGCTAAAGCAGCAACTTTTGCTCCATTGCCTACTCGAAGATCAACTTCGCCCTTCTTCAGTTGTCTACTCCTTTTGAGCCCCTGCACATTTGTGCAAATGTGAGATCCACATCCAGTATCTAATACCCAGGAACTAGAAGAGAGAAATTAATCTCTATAACATAAATACCTGAAGAACCGGTCTCACCAGTCTTCTTCTTCTTCTTTAGATCCTCCAAATAGCTTGCAGTTTCTTTTCCAATGACCAGGTTCATTGCAAAAGAAACAGACACCCTCCTTTGGGGCTTTAGCCTTGGGTTTAGGATTGGGCTTGGGTTGAGCATTGGACTTTCCAGCCCTTCCCTTACCCTTTCCTTTTCTTTTCTTCATAAGGCCCTTTCCCTTTTGAACCATCAGAACATGGCCAGGCTTGGACTTAATATTCTATTCAGCAGTTTTAAGCATCGTATGCAACTCAGAAATTGATTTGTCCATTTTATTCATGTTATAGTTCATGATAAACTGATCATAACTATCAGGAAGTAATTTAGGATCAAATCTGTTGCCAACTCTTGGCTCATTGGAAATCCAAGCCTATCAAGGTGCTCAATATAGCCTTTCATTTTCAACACATGAGCGCTAACTGAAGCACCCTCAGCCATTTTATAAGAGTGCAATGCCTTGGTAGTATCATACCTTCTTGCCTTGCTTGTTGCTGGAACATTTCCTTTAGATTACAATCTATCATAAGTTTCCATGTTTTCCAAATCTTTCTGAAGTTCAGAACTCAGGGTAGCTAGCATCAAGCATGCAACATCAATAGAATCATTATGATGCTTCTCATAAGCATTCTTTTCAGCTCTAGAAGCATTATCGGCTAGTTCTTCAGGGTAAGGTTGATCCAGGACATAAAGCTTCCTTTCTTGTTTGAGAATAATTGTCAAATTTTGAAACCAGTCAAGGAAATTAGTCCCAGTAAGTTTGTCCTTCGCAAGGATTGATCGCAGTGACATAGTAGAATTGTTATCATTGTTGGCCATCTACAATAAATGCAAAGTTTGTTAAGTATTTTGATTATGAAAAACTCCCACTAAATTAACAACCCTCAATGATAAAATCATATTAATTTAGTGAGCTAAGATCCATATTTATACTCAACTTTAAGTCAGCTTTGGCATGATGCTTAAAATTAAGTTTTTTAGGTAGGTAACTCTTACCAATTGCAACTCATGCAACTCTTAGAAATTTATGGGATTATGACATCATATGTCTCGGCATGTTTAAATCCCATCTCATGCCATTAGGCCCAAAACCGTTTTGATAACCTAATTAAGTTAAACCATTTTTAAACATATGGGTAGCACCATTACCCATCTTGCCTCACTAATGTAACCCAATGTACTTCTACTTTGGTAGAACCCACATTAAGGTGATAAAAGCCTTGACAAGTGTTCATCATGCATTTAGTATCACATACTCATTGATATCATACATAGCATCACATACTTATGAAACATCATACATAGCATCTCATACATGTATATAATAAACATGTCATAGTATGACCTTATCAAGATTGATCTTCATAAACCAATATGAAGATCAATGGTCAATCCTAGGTAATAATGAGCAACACCATAATGTCTACTTGACCATCATCATGTGCATAGACACCTAGCTCCTCTATCACCATGGTTGGATTGCAGGACTTCAAATGGCACGCAGGCCATATATAATAATTACAACCCTTGTAAAAGAATAATAAAAACCTGCCAATCATATTGGTCACAAGGCCATACCATGCACCATACAAAGCAAAGCAACACACCATGCAAAATATATCATGTTATCATATATCATATACATATTGCATTAAAGAAAATAGACGTGTTTTTAAAACCAATTAAATTTACAAGGCGCTCTGTTCCTAAAATTTGGAGATACAATAAAGTTTCATCCTAAAATTTGATTTTATTGATCTCATCAATAAATATAAGGCTTACATCCACACCACCATAAACAGTAATTGATAAATCCTTATTGATATGTGAATTCAGTTCATGTATTAATCTAATCAAGACAACACCGAAATCATATATCAAGCTATTAAACACTTTAATTGTAATATCTCATTCGGATTCTTAGTCATATTAATGAATCCTTACAGAAACAGATTCATCAATTAACACCTTAGAAAACCTATTATCTATGTCGTTCGTGCAAACACTAATATCATATATATATACAAGAATGTAAACCATGCCAAGATAATATACATCTCATACATACAATCAAACATGACAGTTTCGATTTTTATGAAAACACAAGAGGCTCTGATACCACTGTTGGGTTACGGAATGAAAAATCCCAATCTAATTGGAACAAATTGCAGCGGAAACAAAATAAATTTATAACCCACAAGAATCACATGCGTTTCATAAAAACCAAAAGAAGGATAAACAAAAAATTACCTTTTGTTATTACCTTTTGTTATTACCTTTTTAATCAGTATGTAATCCTTCTGTTCTTGTGTTGGGTTTTCTCGGATCTTCAAAGGTGCTGCCTTTCAGAAAGACATCACCCTCTACAAGTATCCATACACAAACGGACACCAAAATGGTTTTGAATGCTAGTTCAACCATTTCATTTTCACAAAAATGAACCCCTGTTTTCAACTCTCTATTTTTTTATCTTTAAGGCAAAAGATATGACGCTTCAAAAGCCCCAATCGACGTGACCTTTCAAATGCCCCAATCGACATGACCTTTCAAATGCCCCAATCGATGTTACCTTTCAAATGCCCCATAGACTCTAAAATATATATCGAACATATATACGCTGTTAGAAATTTTGGTTAACTAAGATTTTAATTGATATTTATTTAAAACTCCTTTTAAATAATAACAATTTAAATTCTTTCCTTACAAAATAAGGAATATATATTTTTAACCAAAAAAAACTTTATGGATTATTTCCTTATCCAATAAGAAAATGCAACAATTTAATTACTTGTCATAATTTAAATTACGAATTTAAATTTTCTCAAAATTAAACTTGAATCTAAATGATAACTAATTATTAATTGTAATTTAAAATAATCTCATCATTTTAAATTATATAGAGAGTAACAAATCGTAACCATTATTGCCCGTTCTTAGTGTGCGATCCTATAGGTTCAATTAACATTGGCAGTAGGCCTAAATCACATTTTGAACCTACAAGTCATAAGCGGCCTCTAGCAAGACATTATGACTACCCAAGTTAAATGAAAAGCTCATGTTCCGAGACAACCTTAAAGTAGCTATTAACATAATCCTTTTATCACATGATATCTTGATAGAATATAAGGCATGGATAAAGTCAACCTTATATCTCTCTATCTTTAATTTTTCGAAACCCAATTAGACTGACAAAACAAATGATATTGATCTCCATCAATTCATTTGAGCATGGCCATGCATTTCTCAGTCTCAATCATCGAGGGGCCCAGAGATATCTCTCTTATAATAAGAGGGATAAATTCCATCTTAATCACTCACATCTCACTACATGATTCTTATTATGTTCAATCATAATCTTTATACTCATCCGGTTAAAGACAACGTTTGATTATGTCAAAACATAATATTCCTCGTGTTGAGAACAATGGCAATCTCAGGTCTAAGGATTTAATGACACAACTACTAGAGATTAACTTATGACTTTGATCCATGTATTAATCTCAAGGCGGGTCTTGTCCAATATTTGTTCTCAATAAATACATATAAATTTAATTTGTATCTCATACACATATTCATCCCATGAATATCAATCAAATTTCATACTAATCTTAATTTATTATTTCCCACAACAATAACCGATTAGGAACATTTAGAATAATTCATAATATTATTCAAGGACATTATTATATAAGAAACATGCAAATTATGATAATAGTAAATGTTCATAAATATTTAAAATACCATGTCCATACAATAGGCCTTGGGCACTATTACTAACAAGACCCCCTCTGGTCTCGGGTGAGGTCACTACATCTCAACCCCGAGATGCCCCTCCGGTCTCGGGGTGCACAAGCATCATCTCACCCCCGAGACCCTCTTCGGTCTCGGGGTGAGGTCACTGCATCTCACCTCTGAGACCCCCCTCCGGTCTCGGGGTGCACAAGCATCATCTCACCCCCGAGACCCCCTCCAGTCTCGCGGTGAGGTCACTGCATCTCAACTCCGAGACCCCCCTCCGGTCTCGGGATGCACAAATGTCATCTCACCCTGAGACCCTATCCGGTCTCAGGGTGCGGAGCAACATTCAGTACGTGAACCGGCCTTCGAACCAAATGATAACTTCGGGCCACCTGGCGCGCCCATGTGGCTTGCCGTGCGCCTGTGGCTGCTAGCGACCATACCTCATAACGGCGTATGGTGCATTGCATGTGTCACTGTGCATGACCATGCCCCGTTACGAAGTACGATTCACTACCACTTGCAACTGTGCGCGGTCATGTCAAGCAACGGCGCCCACCAAATGCAACCATAGCTGCCAGACACCTGTAAAGCCATATTGACAGGTAACACAGGACGCCTCCGGCGCGTTCGGTGATGGTACGACCCGTCAATGTCGAGCTTCACCTTTTTTGTCCGTTATCACACGAGGTTCCCCGAAATCAGCAATCTTCCGAAATAGAAAGATGGGTCTATGAGCAGGTATAAAAGACCAACCTCTCACTGTAAGTGGCTCTCTCGAAAAAACTGAGTTTTCCTAGTCTTCTTCTTCTTAGTAAAACCCTAACTTCTTAGTCTCTTCGACTAGCAAGTTCTAATCTGTCCCCAAGTGACTAAGTTGAGCGTCGGAGGGTCCCTATCAGAGCATCCGATCTCCGGGGACTTTTTTTGTAGAAAGTTTGGCAAGGAGGACATCCATTTTCCTCGGTGCTTGACGAAGGTGACTTGGCATCAACCCTACCATTAATCCTCATCCATGCTAATATCCATCGAAAGACGTCAGACACTGATAGCAAGTCACAATCCCATGTTAAACTAGGAGTCCCTAATGTAATTCTCCTGTTGATGGAAGCAGTGCGAGTGGTAAACAAATGTGCATTAGTTGGAGGCATGGTGTGTATCGTACGTGGGAAGTCTGGGAATGGTTAATGAGATTACGAAACGTGGATATATGGTATTGTGATGCCTTTCTCAATAGTTTCATATCAAAAAATTAAAAATTAATTGTTTAATTTATAATTAGTTAAGAAAGATGAAGAAGTACCAATTGGATTTTTTCTTGGACTATGATTGCTCAAGTTGGTGTGAACCTTGTCCATCTTGCTTTTTTATATCGAAACGGGCTCGTAAGTGCTGTGGACCTAGAGTCTGAATTGTTACAATATGATCGATGGAAGTTATCTCTTGAATCTGTGATCAAGAAAAGGCATCCAAACTAGTAGACTTTCATGACAAGAAGTTGCTCCTCCCCCTCCAACCCAAAGTCCCTGAAAGGGTCCACCGTTGAATATCAACAGCATGGTAGCATTATGAGTCTGATATTTTTTCCTTTAT
>UESW01001095.1:0-13796 GCA_900491605.1 Calamus simplicifolius
TCTTTGGGTTGCCGATGGTGCCTAGCGAATATGTGCAATTGTGTCCCCTAGTTGTGTTTGTACAAATCTCAAAGCATGGATACATATTTTTGAAAGCACACTCATCAATATCTACATTTCTCATTTGACAAATGAAAAGGTCAATATCTAAAAACTAGAAACTCTCAATTTTTTAGACCCACGTATAAGTGCACATAAACAAGCGTCATATTTTAATACTTCAACAACCTTTTTCTAAAACCAAAGAGAAAAAGATTATTTATCTTTCATAATATATAGTAAGCATTGCTTCCTTGTCCGCATTATGGTACCCTAAGATGTCACGTTCATTGTAGCTTCATGGCTTACCAAGCAAGCTCTTAATTTCTTCAACATCATAGTGCATATGAGGATGTTTGAATTTTTTTAACCAATCTAGTTCATCAGCCACTTCCTTCGTTGTAAGCCTTTCTTCTCTTCTAATATTAAGGCATCAGCTTGCTAGCTCAGCAACTTTTTGTATTAATTTCATTTCCTCTTCATTCTTAACTTGATTGTCCAAAAGCCATAGAAATCAATCCTGCTTTATGATGGATATAAAACTTGATGCATGAAAGGCTTCTTTCTTTATTAGGTCCTTCAAAATAAAATTACCTTCTTTTTAGTAAGGATGTGATAGCTCACATTAGATGGGAAAGAAAATGTTATATGCTTATAACTCAAGTCCACTTGCTACCTACTAACTTTCACTTGTGTTTTTTAGCTACATGGTTTCGGTCTGCTAACTGGGTTAATTGAACCTACAGGTGGGCTTGGGACATTACAAATGGTATTAGAGCCAATCCGAGTATGAAAGTTGGTGGCCATGAGAAAAGGACTACCCATGGAATGGTGATAAAGTCTTATCATGGTATAAAGCCATCCTTACAACACCAATGACCTGGCTCAGAGTTGATTTTGGTTAGCCTGTGGCATGCGACGAGGATGCCATATTATAAGGGGGAGATTTTGATACCCCAAATTAGATCGGCATTAGATAGAAAAGAAAGTGTTATGTGCTTATAACTTAAGTCTACTTATAATCCATTAACTTTCACTTGAGTTTTTGGACCGTGTAGTTTTGACTCGCTAACTGAGTTAATTGAATCGGTAAATGGGGTTGGCGTGTTACAAAGAAGCTCCAAAGAACTACACAAAAAACTAAACATTACTTTTATCAATTAGTTGGCATGTTTGTAGGTACTCAAGATCCAACTAACCATAAGTCTCCTGAATTAGCGCAGCAAATTGGATTTCATCCTTTGGTGCTAACATCAAAAATTCAAAATCTGACACCTTTGTGTCACAGTTGTCATCTAAAAGTATGTTAGAAGACATTACATCACAATGAAGAATTAGAGGAGAAAGTGATTAATGCAAATGTGCAAGTGCTTTCGCAATTGTAAAGCAATTTTCAAATCGTTATCCAGTGAAATGAGGGTTGCATCATTCCTATGATGGATTAATTGGAATAAAGTTTTATTAGGGATGAACTCATAAACCAACATTAGGACTTTCACATCCAAACAACATCCCAAGATCTTCACCACATTCTTATGGTTGATTTGAGAAAGAATAGCCATCTCCTTCCTAAATTCCTTCTTTTGGTTCTTATCAATCAATTTTTATCTTTTTATGGCAACTGCATCAAGTTTTTGGCTCTTGTCAAAGTTGTTCGTTATCTGCTACAACTCTTCTTTTGTAAATATCTTAAATGCAACTCCTTGCATTGACTTGATCCTATCAAGTAGCAACCATCCTCCATACCTCTAAAAGTATTTCCTTTTTATCCTCATGAGTTTTCTTCTTCCATGTACCATAAAAATGACGATAATTAGTGATAGCAAAAGGGCAACACTGGTGCTAATTGTAATGCCTGAAGATTGTAAATAGATAAAGCAAATCATTCAAGAGTTGTAGTCACAAGGAGGGTTTCCTCTATATTTCTTTTCCATGCTAATTGAAGATCAAAAGAGTAATTCTCCACTCTACAGAGTTTAAGTTTAATTGAAATTGATGTATCACAGATTTAACACAGAAGTGGTGCAAACAATAAAAACAATTTCAAAGTTTCTATCATTAATTAGTTGAAGATGACTTCATTATTTTTTTCATTATATTTTAATTTATAGTTATATTTTTATTAAAAAAAATTCATAGAAGTGATGGAAACAAAAACTTATTGCTAAGGGAAGGATTACCTATGGCCAATTTTATAGCTAAGAAATGATTACCATGACTCTCGAGGACATGATTACAGGTTCCATTTGTCATTGGGTTGCCAATGGTGCCTAGTGAACATGTGCAATTGTGTCCCCTATTTGTGTTTATACAAATCTCAAAGCATAGTTACATATCTTTGAGAGTGTACTTGTCAATATCGATATTTCTAGTTCAACAAAGAAAAAGATCAATATCTAAAAACTAGAAACTCTCAATCTTTTAGATCCACGGATAAGTGCACATAAACAAGCATCATATTTTTAATGCTTCAACAACTTTTTCTAAAACCAAAGGAAAAAAAATTATTTATCTTCCACAATATATACTAAGCATTGCTTTATTATATGCATTATGGCACTCTAAGATGTCACGTTCATTGTAGCTTCATGGCTTACCAAGCAAGCTCTCAATTTCTTCAACATCATAGTGCATATGAGGATGCTGTTTGAATTTTCTTAACCAATGTAGTTCATCAGCCACTTCCTTTATTGTAAACCTTTCTTCTCTTCTAATATTAAGTTATCACCTTGCTAGCTCAGCAACTTTTTGTATTAACTTCATGTCCTCTTCATTCTTAAATTGATTGTCCAAAAGTCGTAGAAGTCGATCCTGCTTCATGACGGATATAAAACTTGATGAAAAGCTTCTTTCTTCATTAGGTCCTTCGAAATAAACTACCTTCTTTTTAGTAAGGATGTGATATCCCACATTGGATGGGAAAGAAAATGTTATATGCTCATAACTCAAGTCCACTTGCTACCCCTTAACTTTCACTCAATTTTTTTTAATTACATGGTTTTGGCCGGCTAACTGAGTTAATTGAACCGGCAGATGGACTTGGGGTGTTACAACTGGTATCAGAGCTAATCAAGTATGAAAGTTGGTGAGCATCAGGAAAGGGCTACCCATGGGATAGTGGTAGAGTCTAGTGATAGCATAAAGCTACCCTTGCAGCACTAACGATCTGGCTCGGAGTTGATTCTGGCTAGCTTGTGGCATGCGACGAGGATGTTATATTATAAAGGGAAAGATTGTGATATCCCAAATTTAGTTCGACATTAGATGGAAAAGAAAGTGTTATATGCTTATAACTTAAGTCTACTTGCTATCCATTAACTTTCACTCGAGTTTTGGGCCATATAGTTTTGGCCCGCTAACTGAGTTAATTGAATCAGTAGGTGGGTTTGAGGCATTACAGAGAAGCTCCAAAAGAACTGCACCAAAACTATAAACATCACTTTTTCAATTATTTAGCATGTTTATAGGTACTCAGGATCCAAATAACCATAAGTCCCTTGAATTAGCGTAGCAAATAGGATTTCATCTTTTGTTGCTAACATCGAAATCCAAAATCTGATACCTTTACATCATAGTTGTAATCAAAAAGTATGTTGGAAGACATGACATCATAATGAAGAATTAGAGTGAAAACTGATTAATGCAAATGTGCAATTGCTTTCACAAATTTTAAAGTAATTTTCAGATGGATATCCAGTGAAATGAGGGTTGCATCATTCCTACGATGGATTAATTGGAATAAAGTTTCATTTAGGATAAATTCATAAACCAACATTGCGACTTCCACATCCAAACAACATCCTAAGATCTTCTCCACATTCTTATGGTTGATTTGAGAAAGAATAGCCATCTCATTCCCAAATTTCTTCTTTTAGTTTTCATCAATCATTTTTGATCATTTTATGGCAACTGCATTATTGTTATTTAGCATTCTCTTATAGATAGTTTCATGGCCTCCACCTCCAAGTATTCGGCTCTTGTCAAAGTTGTTCGTTGTCTGCTCCAGCTCTTCTTTTGTAAATATCTTAAATGCAACTCCTTGTTTTGACTTGATCTCATCAAGTAGCAACCGCCCTCCATGCCTCTAAAAGTATTTCCTTTTTATCCTTACGAGTTTTTTTCTTCCACATACCATAAATATGACAATAATTAGTGATAGCAAAAGGGCAATACTGGAGCTAACTGTAATGCTTGGAGAAACGAGCAGCAATGAAAATAGAAGCTGGTCGTTGATGCTTGCGTCTTTACATTCTGTTGTTACTCCGTCTATATATTTTCTAGCATAGTAAGGAGTATTATGGTATAATGTTCAAATAAAAAGTAAAAGTACGTAGCAATGTTCTGCACAAGACTTTACCATGCATTCTATGTCAATGATGCAGTCAAATATAAATATGTTATTTACATATTATTTGTAACACTCTTTTACTGTAAATAAGTGGTACGAAGATAATCTAGTACTTTTAATATCTGACCACTCTTTAATCGACCAACCGTATAGCCGGAGCTATAAAACTCTTAAAAATGGATCGAGAGGAAAAAATAGGCTTTGTGCACGGAGGCTGATGCACAAAGTGCATATCAAACAGATGGATTGGCTACGCATTCGTATCACCGCACATGCTGCAGTCCAATGGGCTATAGCGCGCACTGCATGCGCAGTGGCACAAGCATGATCAATTGATGCATCCAATGCACGTTTTGTGCATATGAGATCGATGCATAAAGATTTTTTCAATGGAGAGACGATACCAGTTCTATTAAAGATTTTTTCAATGGAGAGACGATACCAGTACAGCTGACATCTTGGGCCATGGCCTAGTCTTCTGTTTGGGGGGCCGTCTATGAGGCGGTCCAGGTGGTAACTCCCCTATTAAAACAGGACTAAGCCCATGCACCGCTGGATCATTTTCGTTTCCCTTTAAGAGTTGTGTAGCAGATGATTGGCTGAGTTCGGATCGCCCGTCTCGGACAATCCGACGGTGAACAGCGGAACCTCCGCCTCTCACGTCCTCTGCTCCTCTTCTGCCAGCCGAGCCACTGCAACTGTCCGGCGGCGATCATCTCGCTAGCTTTCTTCCTCCTCTAATCTCGCTCCCTTTTCTCTCTTTATTCTATTTTTTCCCCCCTTTTCGCAGTCCAGTGCCTTCCGTTCGTCGTCGCGCTACCACAGTCCGATGACTACCTCATCGGCCTCCCTTTCCTCTTCATCCCTCTCTCTCTCTCTTTCTGTCTTCGTGTAAGAAGACTGGAAAAATGGTCGAGTCCTCCCCACTCACACGCCTCTCGCTACGTCTTGACGGAATCAAGGCTCCGTCCGTTGTGAGGAAGCTGAAGCCTTCGTTCTGGCCCTTGTCGCAGCCATCGGAACCAACATCGCCATCTGCCACCATCCGATCCTTCTTCTACTCCCTCTTCGTCGCCCGACAAGCCATGCCCGCGTCTTTCACCTCGGCCTCCACCGTCACCCTATTCTCTCTGTTCTCATCTCCGCCTAGCCCCCTCTCGAATCCATTGCCTTCTTCCACCACTAACTAAGTAGACGACCTTGGTGTTAATGAAAATGGTTTCTTCATGCTTGCAACAAGGAATATATTAGTATATATATATATATATATATATATATATATATATATATATATAAAAAAATAATATTTGTGGCGTGTGTATCAGATTATATTCAGTGAAAAAAAATATATATCAAAATAGGAGTAAGTTAAGAGTCAGACCTGGGAGGCGGTTTAAACTACTGCCCTAAAGATCTGGTCCCCTTCTCGTGCGAAGAAAAATTAACCACAACTCTCTTCCAAAGTACAACCCGGAAGCCAAACTCCTACGTCCGTTGGTGGCACGATCTTAACGGACACCGATAAGCAATCTTCAAAGCAATTTTCAAAGAAAAAACAAAAATACAGAGTTGTTGTTCACCAAAATTTTCATCCTTTGTAAACCTATCTATAGATTTTTTTTTTAAACAAAACGGTTGGACTTAAAAAAAAAAAAACAGCCAAGCGTTTCATTTTTTTAAAAAGGCCGAGCGTTTGAAACAGCCGAGCGTTTGGGAAAACGGGCGCTGTTTTTTTAAAAAAAAAATGTCGGCATTTGGTTTTCCAAACGGCCGAGCGTTAACAATCCCCCACAAAAAAAAAATAAAAACAAAGGAATAATAACCAAATAAATTAAATTCAATAAGCAATTTCAAAACTTCAAAATTTTATTGTGCTTAATGCAAGTACCTTCTAGGTTTGAACTTGCATTTAGTATAAAATGTACACAGTATGAAGATGAGCTTATCATAATGCAGATTAGCGCTATCTAGGCCATGCGCTTGCCTTGATTTTTATGAGAGTTACTAGGGATTCGCCTTGGTCCCATAGTCGCGCCCTCACGACTACTCTCACTAAGGTAAATCCTCCAAGGGTATGTGCAACGGAATCATATCTTGCTAAATTTATAGCTTGGATCTATTAAGAGCTATACTCAATAACGTAGATCCTCCAAGGGTACATGGAACGAAATCGTACCTCGCTGAATTTACAGCCTTAGATCTATTAAGAGCTATGCTCAACCTAACCGTAACAATAAAGCACCACACCATAGGGATGGGATGGAGACAGACTCCTAAAGCGATACTTTCAGATATCACCTCAGAGATTGTTTCCCTTTGAACCTTAACCATGGGGTTGCCATGACGGTAGGGGTCCACTCTGGTGACTAATATATGGGCTTAAGCCCCATCCCCCTCGATGTCTCAAAAACCACAACCTTCGAAAGGTCTTTGGTTAAAAGATCTGCCAAATTATGTTTAGATCTTACAAACTGCAGTGATATTGATTCTTTCATTTTATTTCTTATAGATTTATACCTGATCAGGATATGATTATTCATCTTTTTATTTGTTGTCTGTTGATTTAACATATCAATCAGAGCTCTACAATCACAATTTAAACAAATTCAAGAAATATTTGATGAAAGAATATCTATATCATTTATTAAGTCTTTCAGCCATTGTGCTTCAGTGCAAGTAGTGTCAAGAGCTGTTAGCTGAGACTCTAGAGTACTCCTAGTGATTATAGTTTGTTTACATGAGCCCTAAGATACTGCAGCTCCTCCTAATAGGAAGAGATACCCAGTGGTGGACTTAACATCGAATTTATCTGTTACCCAATTAGCATCACTATACCCCTCAATCACTTTAGGATAACCAGAATACACTAGAGAATAATTTATGGTTTCCTTAAGATATCTAAAAATTCTTTCTAGGGCTTTCCAATGTTCTTCACTAGGATTACTAGTATACCTACTCAGTCTGCCTACTGCATAAGCTATGTCTGGACGAGTTCTATTTGAAATAAATAATAGGGATCCTATTCTTTGAGAATATCCTAATTGATTAATAGGTTCTCCTAAATTTTTAATTAAATAAGAGTTATGATCATAGGGGGTAGAAATAGGATTTAAATCATAATATTCAAACTTTTGAAACATTTTCTTTATTGAGTATGCCAGACTTATTGCTATTCCATTATCTACTCTATTAAGTTTCATTCCTAGAATTACATCGGCTTCTCCTAGGTCTTTCATATCAAACTTATTTGATAAGTAGCTTTTAGTTTCTTGAACTAATTTTAATGATGTTCCTAGGAGTAATATATCATCTACATATAAGCATAGTATTATAAAATCAGTATTCTATCTTTTATAGTATATACATTTATCATATTCATTTATTTTAAAGCTATTTTTCAAGATGATTTTATCAAACTTAATGTGCCACTGTCTAGGAGCTTGTTTTAAACTATAAAGAGATTTGATTAATTTATATACTTTATATTCTTGTCCTTTTACTTCAAATCCTTGAGGTTGATTTATGTAAATTTCTCCATCCAATTCTTCATTTAAAAATACAGTTTTTACGTCCATTTGATGAATTATTAATTTATGACTTGAGACTAAGGCAATTAGAGTTCTCAGGGTTGTTATTCTTACTACAGGAGCATAAGTATCAAAATAATCTATGTCCTTCTTTTGATTAAATCCTTTTACTACTAACCTAGCTTTATATCTTTCTATTGATCCATCTGGTCTTAATTTTCTTTTAAAAAGCCATTTTGTTCCTATAGGTTTGTTTCCAGAAGGTAAATCAGTTAAAATCCAAGTTTTATTTTCTATGATTGATTTAATTTTACTCTCTATAGCTTCCTTCCAATGTGATGATTCTGATGATGTCATTGCCTTATCGTATGTGGAAGGATCACCTTCTATTAAGAATATGAAGAAATTTTTACCAAAATCTTTTTCAATTCTTTTTCTTTTGCTTCTTCTTAATTCTGGTTCAGTTTCTAGTTCTGATTCTATGGCTTTAGAGGACGATGGTTCAAATTCCAGGGGTCTAGATATTTTAGTCTTGAATGGAATTATCTTCAAAGAAGGAGGCATCTCTAGCTTCTAAGATTGTGTTATTAGATATGTCATTAATCTCTAATTTTATTACTAAAAATCTGTAGGCATTGCTATTTTGGGCATAGCCTATAAATACAGCATCAAAGGTTTTGGATCCTAGTTTTCTCTTTTTGGGTTCAGGAATATTAACCTTAGCTAGACACCCCTACACTTTGAGAAAGTCTAGGTTAGGTGTTCTTCCTTTCCAAAGTTCATAGGGAGTCTTACCACCATCCTTAGTAGGTATTCTATTTAGGATGAAACAAGAAGATAGAAGAGCTTCCCCCCACAAGTTCTCGGTAAGCTAGAACTAATAAGCATAGAATTTACCATATCCAAAAGGGTACAGTTCTTATGCTCAGCTACACCGTTGGACTGTGGAGAGTAAGGAGCAGTCAGTTGATGAATTATCCCATGTTCTTGACAGAACTGAGAAAATTCATTCGAGGTATATTCCCCTCCTCTATCAGATCTAATAATTTTAATTTTCCTTTCTTGTTGATTTTCTATCTCACTCTTATAAATTTTAAATTTATTGAAGGTTTCATTTTTAGATTTAATTAGATAACAGTAACAATATCTAGAAAAATCATCTATGAAGGTCACTAAGTACCTATTGCCACCACAAGTTGCAGTCTTAGTTGAGCAACAAATATCACTATGTATTAACTCCAAAATTGATGAATTTCTTTTAACTGATTTGAATGGCTTTCTTGGATGTTTAGATTCAGCACATATTTCACATTTAGACATATCTAGATTCGATTTAGGAATTAGTTTTAAATTGTCATGTGTTCAACCATTCTTAGGTGCACATGACCCAAACTGGCATGCCACAAATTTTGATTAGACTTATTCACAAGATAGGTTTGATTCTCAGCTTTATTAATAAAAGAATTTATTACATTCAGTTTAAATAAGCCTTCACTTACATATCCTTTTCCTATGAAGGCATTATTCTTAGTTATTACAACTTTATTACAATCAAGAACAATTTTGTATCCTCTCAGATCCGCTGACAAGGTTCTTCCTAAGATTAGGAACATAAAGCACATCCGTCAAGGTGAAAACTTTTTCTGATGACATTTTTAGGTTCACTCGACCTTGTCCCTCGACCCTGGCGGCTGTGTTGTTCCCTAAAGTCACACTTCCTCAACTTGAGTTCTGAAAAGTAGTGAACCAGGAGCGATCAATAAAAATATTAATATTAGCTCTTGAATCCAACCACCAATCAAGGTTGGAAGAAGTAAGATTTATTTCAGGGTTCAAGTTTACTAACCTAAGGATGGAATCATCTTAACCTTCAACTACATGAGCTTGGGGTCTGGAGGAAGCAGAAGGTTTGTGAAAGGGCTCCCTTTTTCGATAAAAGCAGTCTCTCGCAAGATGATTTGTCCTCCCACACACGAAACAGAATCTTTTACTTGGACCTTGGGTTGGCTGGCTAGGTCTAGTATTGTGGGTTTTAAAGGTTTCACCCTTGGGTTTGAACTTGTTTAGTTTAGGATGGTAGGGTTGGTTCGATTGTTTTTGGAGTTTCGATCAAAATTTAGGCTTTGACCTTCATTTAGAATTATTGTTGGTCTATTATTGTTCGGTTAGATTGGCTTGAACACTTGGAGTTTTATTTTGAAGGGTTTTAGACCTATGTTGGTCTTCTATCCTGATTGAGTTTAGAAGTTGAGCCAAGGCTAGCTCTCCTTGTTTTGAAGCTGACTTTTGACAAAGCCATTCCAAGAAGGAGGCATTTTATCTAGGAGGCTGGAAACTTTAAAATCTTCAGAGAATTTGCCTTCATTGGCCTGAAGTTTCCTAAGGTATTCTTAAAATTTATGAATTTGATCATTGATAGGTATGTCATCTACCATATTGAATCTAAGGAATGATGCAGTGTTGAATCGTTCTAATCCAGCATCATCGAGTCCATATTCAGACTCAAGGTTATCCCATAATTCCTTTGAATTTTTAGCCGATAGTTAAATGTCATAGAGTGAGTCGGATAGGGCACTAAGGATTCTACCTTTACATAGATAATCCTCTTCAGGGGTAGTGGTTGACATTGTACTAGAGGAACTGGTAGATGATTTGTCCTGACCAAAGACCTAAGGTAGTTAGCCAAAACTTCATTTGGCTTTGTCACCTCCTAAAATGGGATCCATCAATTTTTTTCGATCTAAGACTAACGATGTCATCCCTAAGGGTTGCCATATGGTCCAAGCTAGATTCAGAGAAGATCTGGAAAATGAAAATGACTTTGTTACAAAATCATTTGAATAATTTAAACATTTTTTTTTACACAACAAGAGAACAATAATAGAACCAGATATTCTTCTATAAGTAAAAGAAAATTTTATATATACTAAATATGCAATGCAAATAAATTATAATTAATTTGTCCAGATCTCCTTTAGATTGTTAATGAAAATGATTTCTTCATGCTTGCAACTAGGAATATATTAGTATTCATATATATATATATATATATTAAAAAATAATATCTGTGGTGTGTTAGATTATATTCAGTGAAAAAAAAAATCTCAAGTATGTTAAGAGTCAATTGGGAGGCAATTTAAACCACTACCCTGAAGAAGATCTGATCCTTCTCGTGCGAAGAAGTCAAACTCCTATGTCCGTTGGCAGCATGATCTCAACGAACGACGATCAGTAATCTTCAAAGCGAAGCCAAACTTGTCCGTTGGCAGCATGATCTCAACGAGAAAAAATAAGAGTTGTTGTTAACCAAATTTTTATTCTTTATAAACCTATTTATAATTTTTTTTAAACAAAACAGTCGGACGTTTTATTTCATTTTTAAAAAATCGCTGAGTGTTTGAAACGGCCGAGCGTTTGGGAAAACGGGCGCTGTTTTTTTTTAAACGTCAGCGTTTGGTTTTCTAAACTGCCGAGCGTTAACACTTGGTACTGGAGAATCCTCCATTCCCTCGCCATTCGTCTTGGACTTGACTCCGAGACCTTGGCGGCCAACTCCTCATGCTTTTGTGTTTTAGATGAGGGTGCCGCGAAATTGCTCAGCGATTATTTGATGAAATGTCTACAAGGAAGTGTCGCCTTAAATTTTAAGTTGGTAAATTTGGGAGAATGGCTTGGATAGGGAGAAGGAGGTGTAGAAGTTCGTGATTTGGTTGCAGATAGAAAGAGTGAAGTCCAATTGCTTCCTGGACTCGAGCATGTGGATTCTAGAAATAGTTTTGATGGAAGGCATTGCTTGCAAATTCCATCAGATGTTAAAACTGAAATTTGATATCTTTACAGGTACATCAGGCTTATCTGGATCTCGATTGTCATATCTTCCTCGTGAACGTCTTAGGTAATGTACTATTTTGTGATTAATCTTCACATTCTAGTCAATTTATGTGCTGAAATTTCTTAAAGACCTGAAATTTTCCATCCTGTGTGGGTCGAATGTAAGAGCTTGATCATGAAAATTGCTGTAGCCAAAATCATATGTTTTTCATCGACCGTTCCTTCATTTAGATATCGATTGCTTACCTCCTTATTTTAATCTTTTGCTGTTCCACCGTAAATGTGTCCTTCATTTGAAACCCAGTCGTCGTATTCATATCCACAGAAATAGGAGGAGCAATTCTTTTTTCCAGATGGCTATCAATTTAGCAATTCCTCCTGCTTTTCTTGTTCTTAATTAGTTCAAAATTTTATACTTGCAGCAATGCTTGCTTTTGAATTTTGTGTTAAGTTTTTAGAACTCAGTATTGGTATTTATCTACTATTACAGTATCGTATACATTGAAGTGCTGAATTTGCTCTTCAGTTGCTTACCTATCAGCTTGAGCGTTGGCTTAATCTACCTTCTTACTCCACATTTTTTTAACTTTTGTAGAGATGACGGATTACAAGAGACGGGAGTACGAACAATCATTGTCAGCAGAAAACTAGAAATCAAGGAGGGAATTTGTTACTCCTCTCTAGAATTATTACATGCAATTGAGAAGCAGAGAAACCTACAGGTCACTAAATCTCCATGGGCGATTAAGTTGACATCTTTTTTGACAGCTAACTGGAGTAAACAAATTCCCCCAAAATTTTATCGATGAAGTAGAAAAATCAGAGAGAATGTACAGAGGAAGAAAAGAGGAAAGAAAACTTAAAGAAGAGGGTAAAGGAGTGTACAAGGGACAAAGAGGATGCAAATAACACAAGCTTCTAATAACATTCACCGCTTTTGTAGAGGATGAACATCAGCTGAGGTAGGAATTCCCAGTCTCAGCAGAGGATCGCTGCAGCTCCTAGCGAATCAGTCCTTGGGTTGGATCTGTTGGGCCTGGTGTGGTGCTATCAAGGCCCAGGTGGGCTAACTTGTATTGGCTGGGTTTGAGTCCAAGGGTTGAGATTAAATCAAGTCACGGGTGTACACGGGCTTGGGGATTAGTTTAATCTCATTGGTTAGTCCATGGGAGTTTTTTGTTGAGTCTGGGCCTGGCCCACTTCGTGGATGTATTTAAACCCTAGTCTCTAGGGTTTGGATGGAATAGAGAACAGATTCTTTTCTCCCAAAAATTCCCTTCTCTCATCATAGGGCGGCAGCCCTTTCTTTCTCCTCCCCATCTTCCTCCTTTTCAAGAAGTAAACCTAACAGGATTAGAAATCCTTAATTCTAGTTCTTGTTGAACGGGGAATCCCATTGCTATTCATCAAGGTCTAAACCTAACAGGATTAGAAATCCTTAGTTCTAGTTCTTGTTGAACGGGGAATCCCATTGCTATTCATCAAGGTCTAAACCTAACAGGATTAGAAATCCTTAGTTCTAGTTCTTGTTCAACGGGGAATCCCATTGCTATTCATCAAGGTCTAAACCCTAACAAGTGGTATCAGAGCCAGGTTCAAGGAGTAATCTGGAGGCCTTCAAGGAGTTGAAATAATTTCAACAGAATCTCGTCAAGGTACTTCTCTATTTTAAAAATTTATTTTTGTGCTATTTTTGAAATTGGCCATGGGAGTAGCATAAAAATAGAGGTTGAGAAGTTTGATGGGAAGGGAAGTTTCTCCATGTGGAAAGTCCGGGTAGAGGACCTCCTTGTGCAGCAGGGTTTAGATTTGGCTTTGGAGGAAAGGCCAGATGGGATGACAGACAAGCAGTGGATTTCATTGGAGAAGAAGACATGTTCAATGATCAGGGGCTGTCTGGCGGATTCAGTCCTCTATTCAGTGCTGGAGGAGAAGACCCCGAAGGGACTCTGGACGAAGTTGCACACCCTCTATATGGGAAAGAATATGTGCAACAAGTTGATGTTGAAGAAGCGCCTCTACAGCCTTCGGATGTCAGAAGGTGGAGATGT
>UESW01001096.1:0-13695 GCA_900491605.1 Calamus simplicifolius
AGAGCCGGCAGCACGCCGCTCTGCCAGTGGTACACTGGGCTTTGTGCCTGGCTGGCCCAGGGCTTTTGTGCCGACCGGGTCGGGCTTAAGTTGCTGAGAGCCGGCAGCACGCCGCTCTGCCAGTGGTACACTGGGCTTTGTGCCTGGCTGGCCCAGGGCTTTTGTGCCGACCGGGGTCGGCTTAAGTTGCTGAGAGCCGGCAGCACGCCGCTCTGCCAGTGGTACACTGGGCTTTGTGCCTGGCTGGCCCAGGGCTTTTGTGCCGACCGGGGTCGGGCTTAAGTTGCTGAGAGCCGGCAGCACGCCGCTCTGCCAGTGGTACACTGGGCTTTGTGCCTGGCTGGCCCAGGGCTTTTGTGCCGACCGGGGTCGGGCTTAAGTTGCTGAGAGCCGGCAGCACGCCGCTCTGCCAGTGGTACACTGGGCTTTGTGCCTGGCTGGCCCAGGGCTTTTGTGCCGACCGGGTCGGGCTTAAGTTGCTGAGAGCCGGCAGCACGCCGCTCTGCCAGTGGTACACTGGGCTTTGCCTGGCTGGCCCAGGGCTTTTGTGCCGACCGGGGTCGGGCTTAAGTTGCTGAGAGCCGGCAGCACGCCGCTCTGCCAGTGGTACACTGGGCTTTGTGCCTGGCTGGCCCAGGGCTTTTGTGCCGACCGGGGTCGGGCTTAAGTTGCTGAGAGCCGGCAGCACGCCGCTCTGCCAGTGGTACACTGGGCTTTGTGCCTGGCTGGCCCAGGGCTTTTGTGCCGACCGGGGTCGGGCTTAAGTTGCTGAGAGCCGGCAGCACGCTCTGCCAGTGGTACACTGGGCTTTGTGCCTGGCTGGCCCAGGGCTTTTGTGCCGACCGGGGTCGGGCTTAAGTTGCTGAGAGCCGGCAGCACGCCGCTCTGCCAGTGGTACACTGGGCTTTGTGCCTGGCTGGCCCAGGGCTTTTGTGCCGACCGGGGTCGGGCTTAAGTTGCTGAGAGCCGGCAGCACGCCGCTCTGCCAGTGGTACACTGGGCTTTGTGCCTGGCTGGCCCAGGGCTTTTGTGCCGACCGGGGTCGGGCTTAAGTTGCTGAGAGCCGGCAGCACGCCGCTCTGCCAGTGGTACACTGGGCTTTGTGCCTGGCTGGCCCAGGGCTTTTGTGCCGACCGGGGTCGGCTTAAGTTGCTGAGAGCCGGCAGCACGCCGCTCTGCCAGTGGTACACTGGGCTTTGTGCCTGGCTGGCCCAGGGCTTTTGTGCCGACCGGGGTCGGGCTTAAGTTGCTGAGAGCCGGCAGCACGCCGCTCTGCCAGTGGTACACTGGGCTTTGCCTGGCTGGCCCAGGGCTTTTGTGCCGACCGGGGTCGGGCTTAAGTTGCTGAGAGCCGGCAGCACGCCGCTCTGCCAGTGGTACACTGGGCTTTGTGCCTGGCTGGCCCAGGGCTTTTGTGCCGACCGGGGTCGGGCTTAAGTTGCTGAGAGCCGGCAGCACGCCGCTCTGCCAGTGGTACACTGGGCTTTGTGCCTGGCTGGCCCAGGGCTTTTGTGCCGACCGGGTCGGGCTTAAGTTGCTGAGAGCCGGCAGCACGCCGCTCTGCCAGTGGTACACTGGGCTTTGTGCCTGGCTGGCCCAGGGCTTTTGTGCCGACCGGGGGGCTTAAGTTGCTGAGAGCCAGCACGCCGCTCTGCCAGTGGTACACTGGGCTTTGCCTGGCTGGCCCAGGGCTTTTGTGCCGACCGGGGTCGGGCTTAAGTTGCTGAGAGCCGGCAGCACGCTCTGCCAGTGGTACACTGGGCTTTGTGCCTGGCTGGCCCAGGGCTTTTGTGCCGACCGGGGTCGGGCTTAAGTTGCTGAGAGCCGGCAGCACCGCTCTGCCAGTGGTACACTGGGCTTTGTGCCTGGCTGGCCCAGGGCTTTTGTGCCGACCGGGGTCGGGCTTAAGTTGCTGAGAGCCGGCAGCACGCCGCTCTGCCAGTGGTACACTGGGCTTTGTGCCTGGCTGGCCCAGGGCTTTTGTGCCGACCGGGTCGGGCTTAAGTTGCTGAGAGCCGGCAGCACGCCGCTCTGCCAGTGGTACACTGGGCTTTGTGCCTGGCTGGCCCAGGGCTTTTGTGCCGACCGGGGTCGGGCTTAAGTTGCTGAGAGCCGGCAGCACGCCGCTCTGCCAGTGGTACACTGGGCTTTGTGCCTGGCTGGCCCAGGGCTTTTGTGCCGACCGGGGTCGGGCTTAAGTTGCTGAGAGCCAGCACGCCGCTCTGCCAGTGGTACACTGGGCTTTGTGCCTGGCTGGCCCAGGGCTTTTGTGCCGACCGGGTCGGGCTTAAGTTGCTGAGAGCCGGCAGCACGCCGCTCTGCCAGTGGTACACTGGGCTTTGTGCCTGGCTGGCCCAGGGCTTTTGTGCCGACCGGGGGGCTTAAGTTGCTGAGAGCCGGCAGCGCCGCTCTGCCAGTGGTACACTGGGCTTTGCCTGGCTGGCCCAGGGCTTTTGTGCCGACCGGGTCGGGCTTAAGTTGCTGAGAGCAGCACGCTCTGCCAGTGGTACACTGGGCTTTGTGCCTGGCTGGCCCAGGGCTTTTGTGCCGACCGGGGTCGGGCTTAAGTTGCTGAGAGCCGGCAGCACGCGCTCTGCCAGTGGTACACTGGGCTTTGTGCCTGGCTGGCCCAGGGCTTTTGTGCCGACCGGGTCGGGCTTAAGTTGCTGAGAGCCGGCAGCACGCCGCTCTGCCAGTGGTACACTGGGCTTTGCCTGGCTGGCCCAGGGCTTTTGTGCCGACCGGGGTCGGGCTTAAGTTGCTGAGAGCCGCACGCCGCTCTGCCAGTGGTACACTGGGCTTTGCCTGGCTGGCCCAGGGCTTTTGTGCCGACCGGGGTCGGGCTTAAGTTGCTGAGAGCCGGCAGCACGCCGCTCTGCCAGTGGTACACTGGGCTTTGTGCCTGGCTGGCCCAGGGCTTTTGTGCCGACCGGGTCGGGCTTAAGTTGCTGAGAGCCGGCAGCACCGCTCTGCCAGTGGTACACTGGGCTTTGTGCCTGGCTGGCCCAGGGCTTTTGTGCCGACCGGGGTCGGGCTTAAGTTGCTGAGAGCCGGCAGCACGCCGCTCTGCCAGTGGTACACTGGGCTTTGTGCCTGGCTGGCCCAGGGCTTTTGTGCCGACCGGGGTCGGGCTTAAGTTGCTGAGAGCCGGCAGCACGCCGCTCTGCCAGTGGTACACTGGGCTTTGTGCCTGGCCCAGGGCTTTTGTGCCGACCGGGGTCGGGCTTAAGTTGCTGAGAGCCGGCAGCACGCTCTGCCAGTGGTACACTGGGCTTTGTGCCTGGCTGGCCCAGGGCTTTTGTGCCGACCGGGGTCGGGCTTAAGTTGCTGAGAGCCGGCAGCACGCTCTGCCAGTGGTACACTGGGCTTTGTGCCTGGCTGGCCCAGGGCTTTTGTGCCGACCGGGTCGGGCTTAAGTTGCTGAGAGCCGGCAGCACGCCGCTCTGCCAGTGGTACACTGGGCTTTGTGCCTGGCTGGCCCAGGGCTTTTGTGCCGACCGGGGTCGGGCTTAAGTTGCTGAGAGCCGGCAGCACGCTCTGCCAGTGGTACACTGGGCTTTGTGCCTGGCTGGCCCAGGGCTTTTGTGCCGACCGGGTCGGGCTTAAGTTGCTGAGAGCCGGCAGCACGCCGCTCTGCCAGTGGTACACTGGGCTTTGTGCCTGGCTGGCCCAGGGCTTTTGTGCCGACCGGGGTCGGGCTTAAGTTGCTGAGAGCCGGCAGCACGCTCTGCCAGTGGTACACTGGGCTTTGTGCCTGGCTGGCCCAGGGCTTTTGTGCCGACCGGGGTCGGGCTTAAGTTGCTGAGAGCCGGCAGCACGCCGCTCTGCCAGTGGTACACTGGGCTTTGTGCCTGGCTGGCCCAGGGCTTTTGTGCCGACCGGGGTCGGGCTTAAGTTGCTGAGAGCCGGCAGCACGCTCTGCCAGTGGTACACTGGGCTTTGTGCCTGGCTGGCCCAGGGCTTTTGTGCCGACCGGGGTCGGGCTTAAGTTGCTGAGAGCCGGCAGCACCGCTCTGCCAGTGGTACACTGGGCTTTGCCTGGCTGGCCCAGGGCTTTTGTGCCGACCGGGGTCGGGCTTAAGTTGCTGAGAGCCGGCAGCACGCTCTGCCAGTGGTACACTGGGCTTTGTGCCTGGCTGGCCCAGGGCTTTTGTGCCGACCGGGGTCGGGCTTAAGTTGCTGAGAGCCGGCAGCACGCCGCTCTGCCAGTGGTACACTGGGCTTTGTGCCTGGCCCAGGGCTTTTGTGCCGACCGGGGTCGGGCTTAAGTTGCTGAGAGCCGGCAGCACGCCGCTCTGCCAGTGGTACACTGGGCTTTGTGCCTGGCTGGCCCAGGGCTTTTGTGCCGACCGGGGTCGGGCTTAAGTTGCTGAGAGCCGGCAGTGGTACACTGGGCTTAGGGCTTTTGTGCCGACCGGGGTCGGCTTAAGTTGCTGAGAGCCGGCAGCCGCTCTGCCAGTGGTACACTGGGCTTTGTGCCTGGCTGGCCCAGGGCTTTTGTGCCGACCGGGGTCGGGCTTAAGTTGCTGAGAGCCGGCAGCACGCGCTCTGCCAGTGGTACACTGGGCTTTGTGCCTGGCTGGCCCAGGGCTTTTGTGCCGACCGGGGTCGGGCTTAAGTTGCTGAGAGCCGGCAGCACGCCGCTCTGCCAGTGGTACACTGGGCTTTGCCTGGCTGGCCCAGGGCTTTTGTGCCGACCGGGGTCGGGCTTAAGTTGCTGAGAGCAGCACGCCGCTCTGCCAGTGGTACACTGGGCTTTGCCTGGCTGGCCCAGGGCTTTTGTGCCGACCGGGGTCGGGCTTAAGTTGCTGAGAGCCGGCAGCACGCCGCTGCCAGTGGTACACTGGGCTTTGTGCCTGGCTGGCCCAGGGCTTTTGTGCCGACCGGGGTCGGGCTTAAGTTGCTGAGAGCCGGCAGCACGCCGCTCTGCCAGTGGTACACTGGGCTTTGTGCCTGGCTGGCCCAGGGCTTTTGTGCCGACCGGGTCGGGCTTAAGTTGCTGAGAGCCGGCAGCACGCCGCTCTGCCAGTGGTACACTGGGCTTTGTGCCTGGCTGGCCCAGGGCTTTTGTGCCGACCGGGGTCGGGCTTAAGTTGCTGAGAGCCGGCAGCACGCGCTCTGCCAGTGGTACACTGGGCTTTGTGCCTGGCTGGCCCAGGGCTTTTGTGCCGACCGGGTCGGGCTTAAGTTGCTGAGAGCCGGCAGCACGCCGCTCTGCCAGTGGTACACTGGGCTTTGTGCCTGGCTGGCCCAGGGCTTTTGTGCCGACCGGGGTCGGGCTTAAGTTGCTGAGAGCCGGCAGCACGCCGCTCTGCCAGTGGTACACTGGGCTTTGTGCCTGGCTGGCCCAGGGCTTTTGTGCCGACCGGGGTCGGGCTTAAGTTGCTGAGAGCCGGCAGCACCGCTCTGCCAGTGGTACACTGGGCTTTGTGCCTGGCTGGCCCAGGGCTTTTGTGCCGACCGGGGTCGGGCTTAAGTTGCTGAGAGCCGGCAGCACGCCGCTCTGCCAGTGGTACACTGGGCTTTGTGCCTGGCTGGCCCAGGGCTTTTGTGCCGACCGGGGGGCTTAAGTTGCTGAGAGCCGGCAGCACCGCTCTGCCAGTGGTACACTGGGCTTTGTGGCTGGCCCAGGGCTTTTGTGCCGACCGGGGTCGGGCTTAAGTTGCTGAGAGCCGGCAGCACGCCGCTCTGCCAGTGGTACACTGGGCTTTGTGCCTGGCTGGCCCAGGGCTTTTGTGCCGACCGGGGTCGGGCTTAAGTTGCTGAGAGCCGGCAGCACGCTCTGCCAGTGGTACACTGGGCTTTGTGCCTGGCTGGCCCAGGGCTTTTGTGCCGACCGGGGTCGGGCTTAAGTTGCTGAGAGCCGGCAGCTCTGCCAGTGGTACACTGGGCTTTGTGCCTGGCTGGCCCAGGGCTTTTGTGCCGACCGGGGTCGGGCTTAAGTTGCTGAGAGCCGGCAGCACGCAGTGGTACACTGGGCTTTGCCTGGCAGGGCTTTTGTGCCGACCGGGTCGGGCTTAAGTTGCTGAGAGCCGGCAGCACGCCGCTCTGCCAGTGGTACACTGGGCTTTGTGCCTGGCTGGCCCAGGGCTTTTGTGCCGACCGGGTCGGGCTTAAGTTGCTGAGAGCCGGCAGCACGCCTGCCAGTGGTACACTGGGCTTTGTGCCTGGCTGGCCCAGGGCTTTTGTGCCGACCGGGGTCGGGCTTAAGTTGCTGAGAGCCGGCAGCACGCCGCTCTGCCAGTGGTACACTGGGCTTTGTGCCTGGCTGGCCCAGGGCTTTTGTGCCGACCGGGGTCGGGCTTAAGTTGCTGAGAGCCGGCAGCACGCCGCTCTGCCAGTGGTACACTGGGCTTTGTGCCTGGCTGGCCCAGGGCTTTTGTGCCGACCGGGGTCGGGCTTAAGTTGCTGAGAGCCGGCAGCACGCCGCTCTGCCAGTGGTACACTGGGCTTTGTGCCTGGCTGGCCCAGGGCTTTTGTGCCGACCGGGTCGGGCTTAAGTTGCTGAGAGCCGGCAGCACGCCGCTCTGCCAGTGGTACACTGGGCTTTGCCTGGCTGGCCCAGGGCTTTTGTGCCGACCGGGGTCGGGCTTAAGTTGCTGAGAGAGCAGCCGCTGCCAGTGGTACACTGGGCTTTGTGCCTGGCTGGCCCAGGGCTTTTGTGCCGACCGGGTCGGGCTTAAGTTGCTGAGAGCCGGCAGCACGCTCTGCCAGTGGTACACTGGGCTTTGCCTGGCTGGCCCAGGGCTTTTGTGCCGACCGGGGTCGGGCTTAAGTTGCTGAGAGCCGGCAGCACGCCTCTGCCAGTGGTACACTGGGCTTTGTGCCTGGCTGGCCCAGGGCTTTTGTGCCGACCGGGGTCGGGCTTAAGTTGCTGAGAGCCGGCAGCACGCCGCTCTGCCAGTGGTACACTGGGCTTTGTGCCTGGCCCAGGGCTTTTGTGCCGACCGGGTCGGGCTTAAGTTGCTGAGAGCAGCACGCCGCTCTGCCAGTGGTACACTGGGCTTTGTGCCTGGCTGGCCCAGGGCTTTTGTGCCGACCGGGTCGGGCTTAAGTTGCTGAGAGCCGGCAGCACGCCTCCAGTGGTACACTGGGCTTTGTGCCTGGCTGGCCCAGGGCTTTTGTGCCGACCGGGGTCGGGCTTAAGTTGCTGAGAGCCGGCAGCACGCCGCTCTGCCAGTGGTACACTGGGCTTTGCCTGGCTGGCCCAGGGCTTTTGTGCCGACCGGGGTCGGGCTTAAGTTGCTGAGAGCCGGCAGCACGCGCTCTGCCAGTGGTACACTGGGCTTTGTGCCTGGCTGGCCCAGGGCTTTTGTGCCGACCGGGGTCGGGCTTAAGTTGCTGAGAGCCGGCAGCACGCCGCTCTGCCAGTGGTACACTGGGCTTTGTGCCTGGCTGGCCCAGGGCTTTTGTGCCGACCGGGGTCGGGCTTAAGTTGCTGAGAGCCGGCAGCACGCCGCTCTGCCAGTGGTACACTGGGCTTTGCCTGGCTGGCCCAGGGCTTTTGTGCCGACCGGGTCGGGCTTAAGTTGCTGAGAGCCGGCAGCACGCCGCTGCCAGTGGTACACTGGGCTTTGTGCCTGGCTGGCCCAGGGCTTTTGTGCCGACCGGGTCGGGCTTAAGTTGCTGAGAGCCGGCAGCACGCTCTGCCAGTGGTACACTGGGCTTTGTGCCTGGCTGGCCCAGGGCTTTTGTGCCGACCGGGGTCGGGCTTAAGTTGCTGAGAGCCGGCAGCACGCCGCTCTGCCAGTGGTACACTGGGCTTTGTGCCTGGCTGGCCCAGGGCTTTTGTGCCGACCGGGGTCGGGCTTAAGTTGCTGAGAGCCGGCAGCACGCTCTGCCAGTGGTACACTGGGCTTTGTGCCTGGCCCTTTTGTGCCGACCGGGGTCGGCTTAAGTTGCTGAGAGCCGGCAGCACGCCGCTGTGGAGAACTAGCTGGGTGCCTGGCTGGCCCAGGGCTTTTGTGCCGACCGGGTCGGGCTTAAGTTGCTGAGAGCCGCACGCCGCTCTGCCAGTGGTACACTGGGCTTTGTGCCTGGCTGGCCCAGGGCTTTTGTGCCGACCGGGTCGGGCTTAAGTTGCTGAGAGCCGGCAGCGCCGCTCTGCCAGTGGTACACTGGGCTTTGTGCCTGGCTGGCCCAGGGCTTTTGTGCCGACCGGGGTCGGGCTTAAGTTGCTGAGAGCCGGCAGCACGCCGCTCTGCCAGTGGTACACTGGGCTTTGTGCCTGGCCCAGGGCTTTTGTGCCGACCGGGGTCGGGCTTAAGTTGCTGAGAGCCGGCAGCACGCTCTGCCAGTGGTACACTGGGCTTTGTGCCTGGCTGGCCCAGGGCTTTTGTGCCGACCGGGTCGGGCTTAAGTTGCTGAGAGCCGGCAGCACGCCGCTCTGCCAGTGGTACACTGGGCTTTGTGCCTGGCTGGCCCAGGGCTTTTGTGCCGACCGGGGTCGGGCTTAAGTTGCTGAGAGCCGGCAGCACGCCGCCTGTGGTACACTGGGCTTTGTGCCTGGCTGGCCCAGGGCTTTTGTGCCGACCGGGGTCGGCTTAAGTTGCTGAGAGCCGGCAGCACGCTCTGCCAGTGGTACACTGGGCTTTGCCTGGCTGGCCCAGGGCTTTTGTGCCGACCGGGGTCGGGCTTAAGTTGCTGAGAGCCGCACGCCGCTCTGCCAGTGGTACACTGGGCTTTGTGCCTGGCTGGCCCAGGGCTTTTGTGCCGACCGGGGTCGGGCTTAAGTTGCTGAGAGCCGGCAGCACGCCGCTCTGCCAGTGGTACACTGGGCTTTGTGCCTGGCTGGCCCAGGGCTTTTGTGCCGACCGGGGTCGGGCTTAAGTTGCTGAGAGCCGGCAGCACGCCGCTCTGCCAGTGGTACACTGGGCTTTGTGCCTGGCTGGCCCAGGGCTTTTGTGCCGACCGGGTCGGGCTTAAGTTGCTGAGAGCCGGCAGCCGCTCTGCCAGTGGTACACTGGGCTTTGTGCCTGGCTGGCCCAGGGCTTTTGTGCCGACCGGGGTCGGGCTTAAGTTGCTGAGAGCCGGCAGCACGCCGCTCTGCCAGTGGTACACTGGGCTTTGTGCCTGGCTGGCCCAGGGCTTTTGTGCCGACCGGGGTCGGGCTTAAGTTGCTGAGAGCCGGCAGCACGCTCTGCCAGTGGTACACTGGGCTTTGTGCCTGGCTGGCCCAGGGCTTTTGTGCCGACCGGGGTCGGGCTTAAGTTGCTGAGAGCCGAGCACGCCGCTCTGCCAGTGGTACACTGGGCTTTGTGCCTGGCTGGCCCAGGGCTTTTGTGCCGACCGGGGTCGGGCTTAAGTTGCTGAGAGCCGGCAACACTGGGCTTTGTGCCTGGCTGGCCCAGGGCTTTTGTGCCGACCGGGGTCGGGCTTAAGTTGCTGAGAGCCGGCAGCACGCCGCTCTGCCAGTGGTACACTGGGCTTTGTGCCTGGCTGGCCCAGGGCTTTTGTGCCGACCGGGGTCGGGCTTAAGTTGCTGAGAGCCGGCAGCACGCCGCTCTGCCAGTGGTACACTGGGCTTTGTGCCTGGCTGGCCCAGGGCTTTTGTGCCGACCGGGGTCGGGCTTAAGTTGCTGAGAGCCGGCAGCACGCCGCTCTGCCAGTGGTACACTGGGCTTTGTGCCTGGCTGGCCCAGGGCTTTTGTGCCGACCGGGTCGGGCTTAAGTTGCTGAGAGCCGGCAGCACGCTCTGCCAGTGGTACACTGGGCTTTGTGCCTGGCCCAGGGCTTTTGTGCCGACCGGGGTCGGGCTTAAGTTGCTGAGAGCCGGCAGCACGCCGCTCTGCCAGTGGTACACTGGGCTTTGTGCCTGGCTGGCCCAGGGCTTTTGTGCCGACCGGGGTCGGGCTTAAGTTGCTGAGAGCCGGCAGCACGCAGTGGTACACTAGGGCTTTTGTGCCGACCGGGTCGGGCTTAAGTTGCTGAGAGCAGCACCGCTCTGCCAGTGGTACACTGGGCTTTGTGCCTGGCTGGCCCAGGGCTTTTGTGACCGGGGTCGGGCTTAAGTTGCTGAGAGCCGGCAGCACGCTCTGCCAGTGGTACACTGGGCTTTGTGCCTGGCTGGCCCAGGGCTTTTGTGCCGACCGGGTCGGGCTTAAGTTGCTGAGAGCCGGCAGCACGCCGCTCTGCCAGTGGTACACTGGGCTTTGTGCCTGGCTGGCCCAGGGCTTTTGTGCCGACCGGGTCGGGCTTAAGTTGCTGAGAGCCGGCAGCACGCTCTGCCAGTGGTACACTGGGCTTTGTGGCTGGCCCAGGGCTTTTGTGCCGACCGGGGTCGGGCTTAAGTTGCTGAGAGCCGGCAGCACGCCGCTCTGCCAGTGGTACACTGGGCTTTGTGCCTGGCTGGCCCAGGGCTTTTGTGCCGACCGGGGTCGGGCTTAAGTTGCTGAGAGCAGCACGCCGCTCTGCCAGTGGTACACTGGGCTTTGTGCCTGGCTGGCCCAGGGCTTTTGTGCCGACCGGGGTCGGGCTTAAGTTGCTGAGAGCCGGCAGCCGCTCTGCCAGTGGTACACTGGGCTTTGTGCCTGGCTGGCCCAGGGCTTTTGTGCCGACCGGGTCGGGCTTAAGTTGCTGAGAGCCGGCAGCACGCCGCTCTGCCAGTGGTACACTGGGCTTTGCCTGGCTGGCCCAGGGCTTTTGTGCCGACCGGGGTCGGGCTTAAGTTGCTGAGAGCCGGCAGCACGCCGCTCTGCCAGTGGTACACTGGGCTTTGTGCCTGGCTGGCCCAGGGCTTTTGTGCCGACCGGGGTCGGGCTTAAGTTGCTGAGAGCCGGCAGCGCCGCTCTGCCAGTGGTACACTGGGCTTTGTGCCTGGCTGGCCCAGGGCTTTTGTGCCGACCGGGGTCGGGCTTAAGTTGCTGAGAGCCGGCAGCACGCCGCTCTGCCAGTGGTACACTGGGCTTTGTGCCTGGCTGGCCCAGGGCTTTTGTGCCGACCGGGGTCGGGCTTAAGTTGCTGAGAGCCAGCACGCCGCTCAGTGGTACACTGGGCTTTGTGCCTGGCTGGCCCAGGGCTTTTGTGCCGACCGGGGTCGGGCTTAAGTTGCTGAGAGCCGGCAGCACGCCGCCTGTGGTACACTGGGCTTTGTGCCTGGCTGGCCCAGGGCTTTTGTGCCGACCGGGGTCGGGCTTAAGTTGCTGAGAGCCGGCAGCACGCTCTGCCAGTGGTACACTGGGCTTTGTGCCTGGCTGGCCCAGGGCTTTTGTGCCGACCGGGGTTAAGTTGCTGAGAGCGGGCTCTGCCAGTGGTACACTGGGCTTTGCCTGGCTGGCCCAGGGCTTTTGTGCCGACCGGGGTCGGGCTTAAGTTGCTGAGAGCCGGCAGCACGCCGCTCTGCCAGTGGTACACTGGGCTTTGTGCCTGGCTGGCCCAGGGCTTTTGTGCCGACCGGGTCGGGCTTAAGTTGCTGAGAGCCGGCAGCACGCCGCTCTGCCAGTGGTACACTGGGCTTTGTGCCTGGCTGGCCCAGGGCTTTTGTGCCGACCGGGGTCGGGCTTAAGTTGCTGAGAGCCGGCAGCACGCCGCTCTGCCAGTGGTACACTGGGCTTTGTGCCTGGCTGGCCCAGGGCTTTTGTGCCGACCGGGGTCGGGCTTAAGTTGCTGAGAGCCGGCAGCACGCCGCTCTGCCAGTGGTACACTGGGCTTTGTGCCTGGCTGGCCCAGGGCTTTTGTGCCGACCGGGGTCGGGCTTAAGTTGCTGAGAGCCGGCAGCCGCTCTGCCAGTGGTACACTGGGCTTTGCCTGGCTGGCCCAGGGCTTTTGTGCCGACCGGGGTCGGGCTTAAGTTGCTGAGAGCCGGCAGCACGCCGCTCTGCCAGTGGTACACTGGGCTTTGTGCCTGGCTGGCCCAGGGCTTTTGTGCCGACCGGGGTCGGGCTTAAGTTGCTGAGAGCCGGCAGCACGCCGCTCTGCCAGTGGTACACTGGGCTTTGTGCCTGGCTGGCCCAGGGCTTTTGTGCCGACCGGGGTCGGGCTTAAGTTGCTGAGAGCCGGCAGCACGCTCTGCCAGTGGTACACTGGGCTTTGCCTGGCTGGCCCAGGGCTTTTGTGCCGACCGGGGTCGGGCTTAAGTTGCTGAGAGCCGGCAGCACGCCGCTCTGCCAGTGGTACACTGGGCTTTGTGCCTGGCTGGCCCAGGGCTTTTGTGCCGACCGGGGTCGGGCTTAAGTTGCTGAGAGCCGGCAGCACGCCGCTCTGCCAGTGGTACACTGGGCTTTGTGCCTGGCTGGCCCAGGGCTTTTGTGCCGACCGGGTCGGGCTTAAGTTGCTGAGAGCCGGCAGCACGCCGCTCTGCCAGTGGTACACTGGGCTTTGTGCCTGGCTGGCCCAGGGCTTTTGTGCCGACCGGGGTCGGGCTTAAGTTGCTGAGAGCCGGCAGCACGCCGCTCTGCCAGTGGTACACTGGGCTTTGTGCCTGGCTGGCCCAGGGCTTTTGTGCCGACCGGGGTCGGGCTTAAGTTGCTGAGAGCCGGCAGCACGCCGCTCTGCCAGTGGTACACTGGGCTTTGTGCCTGGCTGGCCCAGGGCTTTTGTGCCGACCGGGGTCGGGCTTAAGTTGCTGAGAGCCGGCAGCACGCCGCTCTGCCAGTGGTACACTGGGCTTTGTGCCTGGCTGGCCCAGGGCTTTTGTGCCGACCGGGGTCGGGCTTAAGTTGCTGAGAGCCGGGCACGCCGCTCTGCCAGTGGTACACTGGGCTTTGTGCCTGGCTGGCCCAGGGCTTTTGTGCCGACCGGGGTCGGGCTTAAGTTGCTGAGAGGCAGCACGCTCTGCCAGTGGTACACTGGGCTTTGCCTGGCTGGCCCAGGGCTTTTGTGCCGACCGGGTCGGGCTTAAGTTGCTGAGAGCCGGCAGCACGCTCTGCCAGTGGTACACTGGGCTTTGTGCCTGGCTGGCCCAGGGCTTTTGTGCCGACCGGGGTCGGGCTTAAGTTGCTGAGAGCCGGCAGCACGCCGCTCTGCCAGTGGTACACTGGGCTTTGTGCCTGGCTGGCCCAGGGCTTTTGTGCCGACCGGGGTCGGGCTTAAGTTGCTGAGAGCCGGCAGCGCTCTGCCAGTGGTACACTGGGCTTTGTGCCTGGCTGGCCCAGGGCTTTTGTGCCGACCGGGGTCGGGCTTAAGTTGCTGAGAGCCGGCAGCACGCCGCTCTGCCAGTGGTACACTGGGCTTTGTGCCTGGCTGGCCCAGGGCTTTTGTGCCGACCGGGTCGGGCTTAAGTTGCTGAGAGCCGGCAGCACGCCGCTCTGCCAGTGGTACACTGGGCTTTGTGCCTGGCTGGCCCAGGGCTTTTGTGCCGACCGGGTCGGGCTTAAGTTGCTGAGAGCCGGCAGCACGCCGCTCTGCCAGTGGTACACTGGGCTTTGTGCCTGGCTGGCCCAGGGCTTTTGTGCCGACCGGGTCGGGCTTAAGTTGCTGAGAGCCGGCAGCACGCTCTGCCAGTGGTACACTGGGCTTTGTGCCTGGCTGGCCCAGGGCTTTTGTGCCGACCGGGGTCGGGCTTAAGTTGCTGAGAGCCGGCAGCACGCCGCTCTGCCAGTGGTACACTGGGCTTTGCCTGGCTGGCCCAGGGCTTTTGTGCCGACCGGGGTCGGGCTTAAGTTGCTGAGAGCCGGCAGGGTACACTGGGCTTTGCCTGGCTGGCCCAGGGCTTTTGTGCCGACCGGGGTCGGGCTTAAGTTGCTGAGAGCCGGCAGC
>UESW01001097.1:0-13695 GCA_900491605.1 Calamus simplicifolius
TCGCAACCGTCGAATCGTTTGTGATCGGATTGATCGCCGCAGTCCGACATCGGTCGTGGCCAATCGGGATCAGGGCTTGGATCGATCGCAACCATCGGATCGTCGGCGATCGGACCGATCGCCGCGGTCCGAGATCGGTCGTGGCCGATCGGGATTAGGGCTTCAATCGATCGCAACCATCGGATCGTCGGCGATCAGGACCGATCGCCGCGGTCCGAGATCGGTCATGGCCGATCGGGATTAGGGCTTGGATCGATCGCATCCTTGGATCGTCGGCGATCGGACCGATCGCCGCGGTCCGAGATCGGTCGTGGCCGATCGGGATCGATCGGGGCTTGGATCGATCGCAACCGTCGGATCGTCGGCGATCGGACCGATCGCGTGGTCCGAGATCGATCGTGGCCGATCGGGATCAGGGCTTGGATCGATCGCAACCGTCGGATCATCGGTGATCGGACCGATCGCCGCAGTCCGAGATCGGTCGTGGCCGATCGGGATCAGGGCTTGGATCGATCGCAACCATCGGATCGTCGGCGATCGGACCGATCGCCGCTGTCCGAGATCGGTCGTGGCCGATCGGGATCAGGGCTTGGATCGATCGCAACGGATCGTCAGCGATCGGACCGATCGCCATGGTCGAGATCGATCGTGGCCGATCGGGATCAGGGCTTGGATCGATCGCAACCGTCGGATCGTCGGCGATCGGACCGATCGCCATGGTCCGAGATCGTCGTGGCCGATCGGGATCAGGGCTTGGATCGATCGCAACCGTCGGATCGTCGATGATCGGACGATCGCCGCGGTCCGAGATCGGTCGTGGCCGATCGGGATCAGGGCTTGGATCGATCGCAACCGTCGGATCGTCGGTGATCGGACCGATCACCGCGGTCCGAGATCGGTCGTGGCCGATCGGGATCAGGGCTTGGATCGATCGCAACCGTCGGATCGATCGGACCGATCGCCGCAGTCCGAGATCGGTCGTGGCCGATCGGGATCAGGGCTTGGATCGATCGCAACAGTCGGATCGTCGGCGATCGGACCGATCGCCGTGGTCCGAGATCGGTCGTGGCCGATTGGGATCAGGGCTTGGATCGATCGCAACCGTCGGATCGTCGGCGATCAGGACCGATCGCCGGTTCGAGATCGGTCGATCGATCAGGGCTTGGATCGATTGCAACCGTCGGATCATCGGCATCGGATCGAGATCGGTCGTGGCTGATCGGATCCGGGCTTGGATCGATCGCAACCGTCGGATTGTCGGTGATCGGACCGATCGCCGCGGTCCGAGATCGATCGTGGCCGATCGGGATCAGGGCTTGGATCGATCGCAACCGTCGGATCGTCGGCGATCGGACCGATCGCCGTGGTCCGAGATCGGTCGTGGCCGATCGGGATCAGGCCTTGGATCGATCGCAACCGTCGGATCATCGGCGATCGGACCGATCGCCGCGGTCCGAGATCGGTCATGGCCGATCGGGATCAGGGCTTGGATCGATCGCAACCGTCGGATCGTCGGCGATCGGACCGATCTCCGCTAACCGAGATCGGTTGTGATCGATCGGGATCAGGGCTTGGATCGATCGCAACCGTCGGATCCGATCGCCGCGGTCCGAGATCGGTCGTGGCCGATCGGGATTAGGGCTTGGATCGATCGCATCCCTCGGATCGTCAGCGATCAGACCGATCGCCGCGGTCCGAGATCGGTCGTGGCGATCGGGATCGATTGGGGCTTGGATCGATCGCAACCATCGTCGTCGGCGATCGGACCGATCGCCGGTCCGAGATCGGTCGTGGCCGATCGGATCAGGGCTTGGATCGATCGCAACCATCGGATCATCGGCAATCGGACCGATCGCCACGGTCCGAGATCGATCATGGCCGATCGGATCGATCAGGGCTTGGATCGATCGCAACCGTCGGATCGTCGGCGATCGGACCGATCGCCGCTGTCCGAGATCGGTCGTGGCCGATCGGGATCAGGGCTTGGATCGATCGCAACCATCGGATCGTCGGCGATCGACCGATCGCCGCGGTCCGAGATCGGTCGTGGCCGATCGGGATCAGGGCTTGGATCGATCGCAACCGTCGGATCATCGATGATCGACCGATCGCCGCGGTCCGAGATCGGTCATGGCCGATCGATCAGGGCTTGGATCGATCGCAACCGTCGGATCATCGGTGATCGGACCGATCGCGCGGTCCGAGATCGGTCGTGCCGATCGGGATTAGGGCTTGGATCGATCGCAACCGTTGGATCGTCGGCGATCGGACCGATCGCCGCGGTCCGAGATCGGTCATGGCTGATCGGGATCAGGGCTTGGATCGATCGCAACCGTCGGATCATCGGCGATCGGACCGATCGCCGTGGTCCGAGATCGGTCATGGCCGATCAGGATCAGGGCTTGGATCGATCGCAACCGTCGGATCGTTGATCAGACCGATCGCCGCGTCCGAGATCGGTCGTGGCCGATCGGGATCAGGGCTTGGATCGATCGCAACCGTCGGATCGTCGGCGATCGGACCGATCGCCGCGGTCTGAGATCGGTCGTGGCCGATCGGGATTCAGGGATTGGATCGATCGCAATTGGAATCGTCGGCGATCGGATCGATCGCCGCTGTCCGAGATCATGGCCGATCGGGATCAGGGCTTGGATCGATCGCAACCATCGGATCGTCGGCGATCGGACGATCACCGCGGTCCGAGATTGGTCATGGCCGATCGGGATCGATCAGGGCTTGGATCGATCGCAACCATCGGATTGTCGATCGGACCGATCGCCGTGGTCCGAGATCGATCGTGGCCGATCGGGATCGAGGGCTTGGATCGATCGCAACCGTCGGATCGTTCGGCGATCGGACCGATCGCCGCGGTCCGAAATCGGTCGTGGCCGATCGGGATCGAGGGCTTGGATCGATCGCAACCGTCGGATCATCGGTGATCGGACCGATCGCCGCGGTCCGAGATCGTCGTGGCCGATCGGATCAGGCTTGGATCGATCCAACGTTGGATCGTCGGCGATCGGACCATCGCCGCGGTCAGAGATCGATCGTGGCCGATCGGGATCGATTAGGGCTTGGATCGATCGCAATTCGGATCGTCGGCGATCGGACGATCGCCGCGGTCGAGATCGGTCGTGGCCGATCGGGATCAGGGCTTGGATCGATCGCAACCGTCGGATCGTCGGCGATCGAACCGATCGCCGCGTCCGAGATCGGTCGTGGCCGATCGGGATCAGGGCTTGGATCGATCGCAACCGTCAGATCGTCGGCGATCGGACCGATCGCCGCGGTCCGAGATCGGTCGTGGCCGATCGGATCAGGGCTTGGATCGATCGCAACCATCGGATCGTCGGTGATCGGACCGATCGCCGGTCCGAGATCGTCGTGGCCGATCGGGATTAGGGCTTGGATCGATCGCAACCGTTGGATCGTCGGCGATCGGACCGATCGCCGTGGTCCGAGATCGGTCATGGCCGATCGGATCAGGGCTTGGATCGATCGCAACCGTCGGATCATCGGCGATCGGACCGATCGCCGCGGTCCGAGATCGGTCGTGGCCGATCGGTATCGATCAGGGTTTGGATCGATCGCAACCGTCGGATCGTCGGCGATCGGACCGATCGCCGCGGTCCGAGATCGGTCGTGGCCGATCAGGATCAGGGCTTGGATCGATCGCAACCATCGGATCGTCGGCGATCGGACCGATCGCCGCGGTCCGAGATCGGTCGTGGCCGATCGGGATCAGGGCTTGGATCGATCCAACGTCGGATCGTCGGTGATCGGACCGATCGCCGCGGTCCGAGATCGATCGTGGCCGATCAGGATCGATCGCAACCATTGGATCGTCGGATCGGACCGATCGCCGTGGTCCGAGATCGATCGTGGCCGATCGGGATCAGGGCTTGGATCGATCGCAACCATCGGATCGTCGGCGATCGGACCGATCGCCGCGGTCCGAGATCGGTCGTGGCCGATCGGGAATAGGGCTTGGATCGATCGCAACCGTCGGATCGTCGGCGATCGAACCGATCGCCGCGGTCCAAAATCGGTCATGGCCGATCGGGATCGATGGGCTTGGATCGATCGCAACCGTCGGATCGTCGATGATCGGACCGATCGCTGTGGTCCAAGATCGTGGCCGATCGACTTGGATCGATCGCAACCGTCGGATCGTTGGCAATCGGACCGAGGTCCGAGATCGGTCGTGGCCGATCGGGATCAGGGCTTGGATCGATCGTCGGATCGTCGGCGATCGGACCGATCGCCGTGGTCCAAGATCGGTCGTGGCCGATCGGGATCATCACGGCTTGGATCGATCACAACCGTCGGATCGTCGGCGATCGGACCGATCGCCGCGGTCCGAGATCGGTCATGGCCGATCAGGGATCAGGGCTTGGATCGATCGCAACCGTCGGATCGTCGGTGATCGGATCGATCGCCGCGGTCCGAGATCGGTCGTGGTCGATCAGGCTTGGATCGATCGCAACCGTCGGATCATCGGCTATCGGACCGATCGCTGCGGTCCGAGATTGGTCGTGGCCGATCGGGATCAGCACTTGGATTGATCGCAACCGACGGATCGTCGGTGATCGGACCGATCGCCGTGGTCCGAGATCGGTCGGCCGATCGGGATTGGATCGATCGCAATCGTCGGATCGTCGGCGATCGAACGAACGCCGCGGTCCGAGATCGGTCGTGGCCGATCGGGATCAGGGCTTGGATCGATCGCAACCGTCGGATCATCGGCGATCGGACCGATCGCCGCGGTCCGAGATCGGTCATGGCCGATCGAGATCAGGGCTTGGATCGATCGCAACCGGATCGGCGATCGACCGATCGTCGCTCCGAGATCGGTTGTGGCCGATCGGGATCAGGGCTTGGATCGATCGCAACCATCGGATCCGATCGATCGGATCGATCGATCGCGCGGTCCGAGATCGGTCGTGGCCGATCGGGATCAGGGCTTGGATCGATCGCAACCTCGGATCATCGGCGATCGGACCGATCGCCGCGGTCCGAGATCGGTCATGGCCGATCGGGATCGATCGGGGTTGGATCGATCGCAACCATCGGATCGTCGGCGATCGGACCGATCGCCGCGGTCCGAGATCGATCGTGGCCGATCGGGATCAGGGCTTGGATCGATCGCAACCGTCGGATCATCGGCGATCGAACCGATCGAGATCCGAGATCATCGATCGTCAGGGCGGTCATCGAACCGTCGGATCATCGGCGATCGACCGATCGCCGCGGATCCGATCAGGGCTTGGATCGATCGCAACCATCGTCGGTGATCGGACGATCGTGCGGTCTAGATCGGTCGTGGCCGATCGGGGGCTTGGATCGATCGTCGGATCAACCGATCGTCGAGATCATGATCGGGATGGATCGGATCGCGATCGGGCTCCGAGATCGGTCGTGGCCGATCGATCAGGATCGATCGCAGTCGGATCTCGGCGATCGGACCGATCGCCGAGATCGGTCATGGCCGATCGGGATCAGGGCTTGGATCGATCGCAACCATCGGATCATCGATCGGACCGATCGCCGCGGTGAGATCGGTCGTGGCCGATCGGATCGGGCTTGGATCGATCGCAACCATTGGATCGTCGATCGGACCGATCGCTGGGTCCGAGATTGTGGCGATCTTGGATCGATCGCATCGTCGGATCATCGGCGTACGGACCGATCGCCGCGGTCCGAGATCGGTCGTGGCCGATCGGGATCGATCAGGGCTTGGATCGATCGCAACCATCGGATCGTCGGTGATCGAACTGATCGTTGCGGTCTGAGATCGGTCGTGGCCGTCAGGACCAGGATTGGATCGATCGCAACCGTCGAATCGTAGGTGATCGGACGGATCGCTGCGGTCCGAGATCGGTCGTGGCCGATCGGGATTAGGGCTTGGATCGATCGCAACAGTTGGATCGTCGGCGATCGAACCGATCGCCGCGGTCGGAGATTGGTCGTGACCGATCGGGATCAGGGCTTGGATCGATCCCAACCGTCGGATCATCGGCGAACGGACCGATTGCCGCGGTCCGAGATTGGTCATGGTCGATCGGGATCAATCAGGGTTTGGATCGATCGCAACCGTCGGATCGTCGGCGATCGGACCGATCACCGCGGTACTAGATCGATCATGGCTGTTCAGGATCAGGGCTTGGATTGATCGCAATTGTCGGATCATCGGCAATCCGACCGATCGTCGCGGTCAGAGATCGGTCATGGCCGATCGGGATCAGGGCATGGATCGATCGCAACCGTCGGATCGTCGGCGATCGAACCGATCGCCGCGGTCCGAGATTGGTCATGACCGATCGGTATCAGGGCTTGGATCGATCGCAACCATCGGATCGTCGGTGATCAGACCGATCTCCGCGGTTTGATATCAGTCGTGGCCGATCGGGATTAGGGCTTGGATCGATCGCAACCGTTGGATCGTCGGCGATCGAACAAATCGCAGCGGTCCGAAATCGGTCATGGCCGATCGGGATCGATCAGGGCTTGGATCGATCGCAACCGTCGGATCGTCGGTGATCGGACCGATCACCGCGGTCCAAGATCGATCATGGCCGATCAGAATCAGGGCTTGGATCGATCGCAACCGTCGGATCATCGGCGATCGGACCGATCGCCGTGGTCCGAGATCGGTCATGGCGAATCAGGATTAGGGCTTGGATCGATCGCAACCGTCGAATCATTTGCGATCGGACCAATCGCCGCGGTTCTTGATCGGTCGTGGCCGATCGAGATCGATTAGGGCTTGGATCGATCGCAACCATCGGATTACTGGCTATCGGACCGATCGCCGCGGTTCGAGATCGGTCGTGGCCGATCAGGATCAGCACTTGGATCGATCGCAACTAACGGATCGTCGGTGATTGTACCGATCATCATGGTTCGAGATCGATCGTGGCTGATCGGGATCAGGGCTAGGATCAATCGCAATCGTCGGATCGTTGGCGATCGGAACGAACGCCGTGGTCCAATATCGGTCGTGGCCGATCGGGATCAGGCCTTGGATCGATCGCAACCGTCGGATCATCGGCGATCGGACCGGTCACCGCGGTCCGAGATCGGTCATGGATGATCGGGATCAGGGCTTGGATCGATCGCAACCGTCGGATTATCGGCGATCGGACCGATCTCCGCTAACCGAGATCGGATGTGGCCGATCGGGATCAGGGCTTGGATCGATCGCAACCGTCGGATCGTCGGCGATCAGATCAATCGCCGTAGTCCAAGATCGGTCGTGGCCGATCGGGATTAGGGCTTGGATCGATCGCATCCCTCGGATCATCAGCGATCAGACCGATCGCCGTGGTCCGAGATCGATCATGGCCGATTGGGATCAGGGCTTGGATCGATCGCAACTTTTGGATCATCGTGGTCGGACCGATCATCGCGGTCCGAGATCGATCGTGGCCAATCTGGATTGATCAGGGCTTGGATCGATCGCAGCCGTCGGATCGTCGGCGATCGAGCCGATCATCACTGTCCAAGATTGGTCGTGGCCGATCGGGATCACTGGTTGGATCGATCGCAACCATCGGATCATCGGCGATCGGACCGATCGCTGCGGTACAAGATCGGTCGTGGCTGATCAGGATCAGGGCTTGGATCGATCTCAACCGTCGGATCGTCGGCTATCAGACCGATCGCCGCGGTCCGAGATCGGTCGTGGCCTATCGGGATCAGGGCTTGGATCGATCCCAACCGTCGGATCGTCGGCGATCGGACCGATCGCCGCGGTTCGAGATTGGTCGAGGCCGATCGGGATTAGGGCTTGGATCGATCGCAACCATTGGATCGATCGATCGGATCATCGGTCGGATCCGAGGATCGATCGTCGTCGGTCTGATCAGGATCAAGGCTTGGATCGATCGAACCGTCGGATCATCGGCGATTTGACCGATCGCCACGGTCCGAGATCGGTCGTGGCCGATCAGGATCAGGGCTTGGATCGATCGCAACCGTCGGATCGTCGTCGATCGGACCGATCGCCGCGGTCCGAGATCGGTCGTGGCCGATCGGATCAGGGCTTGGATCGATCGCAACCGTCGGATCGTCGGCGATTGGACCGATCGCCGCGGTCGAAGATCGGTCATGGCCGATCGGGATCGAGGGCTTGGATCGATCGCAACCATCGGATCGTCGGCGATCGGACCGATCGCTGCGGTCGAGATCGGTCGTGGCCGATCGGATCAGGGCTTGGATCGATCGCAACCGTCGGATCGTCGGCGATCGGACCGATCGCCGCGGTCCGAGATCGGTCAAGGCCGATCGGGATCAGGGCTTAGATCGATCGCAACCGTCGGATCGTCGGCGATCAGACCGATCACGCGGTCTGAGATCGGTCATGGCCGATCGGGATCAGGGCTTGGATCGATCCCAACCATCGGATCGTCGACGATCAGGCCGATCGCCGCGGTCCGAGATTGGTAGTGGCCGATCGGGATCGATCAGGGCTTGGATCGATCGCAACCATCGGATCGTCGGCGATCGGACCGATCGCCGCGGTCCGAGATCGGTCGTGGCCGATCAAGGATCAGGGCTTGGATCGATCGCAACCGTCAGATCATCGGCGATCAGACCGATCGCCGCGGTCCGAGATCGGTCGTGGCCGATCGGGATCAGGGCTTGGATCGATCGCAACCGTCGGATCGTTGGCGATCGGACCGATCGCCGCGTTCCGAGATTGGTCGTGCCGATCGGGAATCAGGGCTTGGATCGATCGCAACCATCGGATCGTCGGTGATCGGACCGATCGCCGCGGTCCGAGATCGTCGTGGCCGATCAGGATCAGGGCTTGGATCGATCGCAACCGTCGGATCGTCGGTGATCGGATCGATCGCCGCGGTCCGAGATCGGTCGTGGCCGATCGATCGATCAGGGCTTGGATCGATCGCATCCGTCGGATCGTCGGCGATCGGACCGATTGCCGCGGTCCGAGATTATCGTGGCCGATCAGGATCAGGGCTTGGATCGATCGCAATCGTCGGATCGTCGGCGATCGGACGATCACCGCAGTCCGAGATCGGTCGTGGCCGATCGGGATTAGGGCTTGGATCGATCGCAACCATCGGATCGTCGGCGATCGGACCGATTCGCCGATCGGTCCGAGATCGGTCGTGGCCGATCGGATCAGGGCTTGGATCGATCGAATCTCGGCGATCCCGATCGCCGCATTCTGAGATCGGTCGTGGCTGATCGGGATCGATCGGGCTTCGATCGATCGCAACCGTCGCCGTCGGTGATCAGATCGGTCGTGGCCGATCGGATCAGGGCTTGGATCGATCGCAACCGTCGGATCATCGGCGATCGGACCGATACGAGATCGATCGTGGCCGATCGGGATCAGGGCTTGGATCGATCTCAACCATCGGATCGTCGGCGATCGACCGATCGCCGCGGTCCGAGATCCGATCGGGATTAGGGCTTGGATCGATCGCAACCGTCGGATCGGATCGTCGGTCGATCGGACCGATCCGAGATCGGTCATGGCGGATCCTTGGATCGATCGTCGGATCGTGATCGGACCGATCGCCGCGGTCCGAGATCAGGGATCGGGATTGGATCGATCGCAACCATCGATCGTCGACGATCGGAATCGATCGCCGCGGTCCGAGATCGTCATGGTCGATCGGGATCGATCAGGCTAGGATCGATCGCAACCGTTGGATCATCGCGATCGGACCGATCGCCGCGGTCCGAGATCGATCGTGGCCGATCGGGATTCAGGGCTTGGATCGATCGCAACGTCGGATATCGGCGATCGGACCGATCGCCGCGGTCCGAGATCGATCGTGGCCGATCGGGATTAGGGCTTGGATCGATCGCAACCGTCGGATCGTCGGTGATCGGACCGATCGCCGCGGTCCGAGATCGGTCGTGGTCGATCGGGATCAGGGCTTGGATCGATCGCAACCGTCGGATCGTCGGCAATCGGACCGATCGCCGCGGTCCGAGATCGGTCGTGGCCGATCGGGATCAGGGCTTGGATCGATCGCAACCGTCTGGATCGTCGGCGATCGACCGATCGCCGGTCCGAGATCGGTCGTGGCTGATCGGATCAGGGCTTGGATCGATCGCAACCATTGGATCGTCGGCGATCGGACCGATCGCCGCGGTCCGAGATCGGTCGTGGCCGATCGGGATCGATCAGGGCTTGGATCGATCGCAACCATCGGATCGTCGGCGATCGAAACCGATCGCCGCGGTCCGAGATCGGCCGTGGCCGATCGGATCAGGGCTAGGATCGATCGCAACCGTCGGATCGTCGGCGATCGGACCGATCACCGCGGTCTGAGATCGGTCGTGGCCGATCGGGATCAGGGCTTGGATCGATCGCAACCGTCGGATAATCGGCGATCGGACCGATCGCCGCGGTCCGAGATCGGTCATGGGATCAGGCTTGGATCGATCGCAACCATCGGATCATCGTCGATCGGACCGATCGCCGCGGTCCGAGATCGGTCGTGGCCGATCGGGATCAGGGCTTGGATCGATCGCAACCGTCGGATCGTCGGTGATCGGACCGATCGCTGTGGTCCAGATCGGTCGTGGCGATCGGGATCAGGGCTTGGATCGATCGCAACCGTCGGATCATCGGCGATCGGACCGATCGCCGCGGTCCGAGATCGGTCATGGCCGATCGGGATCAGGGCTTGGATCGATCGCAACCGTCGGATCATCGGCGATCGGACCGATCGCCGGTCCGAGATCGGTCGTGGCCGATCGGGATCAGGGCTTGGATCGATCGCAACCGTCGGATCGTCGGCTATCGGACCGATCGCTGCGGTCTGAGATCGGTCGTGGCCGATCGGGATCAGGGCTTGGATCGATCGCAACCGTCGGATCGTCGGTGATCGGACCGATCGCCGCGGTCCGAGATCGGTCGTGGCCGATCGGGATCAGGGCTTGGATCGATCGCAACCGTCGGATCATCGGCGATCGGACCGATCGCCGCGGTCCGAGATCGGTGGCCGATCGGGATCGGATCGGGATCGATCGCAAGGGTCGGTTGGATCGGTGGATCGAAACCGTCGGATCGTCGGCGATCGACCGATCGTCCGAGATCGGTCATGGCAGATCGGGATCAGGGCTTGGATCGATCGCAACCATCTGATCATCGGCGATCGGACCGATCGCCAGGTACAAGATCGGTCATGGCCGATCGAGATCAGGGCTTGGAACGATCTCAACCGTCGGATCGTCGGTGATCGGACCGATCGCCGCGGTCCGAGATCGGTGGCCGATCGTGGGCTTGGATCGATCGCAACCGTTGGATCGTCAGTGATAGATCGCCGCGCTTGTTGTGGCCGATCGGGATCAGGGCTTGGATCGATCGCAACCATCGGATTGGATCGGATCGATCAGTGAGATCGGTCGTGGCCGATCGGGATCAAGGCTAGGATCGATCCGTTGGATCGTCGGCGATCGGACCGATCGCCGCGGTCCGAGATCGGTGTGGCCGATCGGGATCAGGGCTTGGATCGATCGCAACCATCGGATCGTCGGCGATCGGATCGATCGCCGCGTCCGAGATCGGTCGTGGCCGATCGGGATCAAGGCTAGGATCGATCGCAGGGCTTGGACCGTCGGATCGTCGGCGATCGGACCGATCACCGTGGTCCGAGATCGGTCGTGGCCGATCGGGATCAGGGCTTGGATCGATCGCAACCATCGGATCGTCGGCGATCGGACCGATCGCTGCGGTCCGAGATCGATCGTGGCCGATCGGATCGATCAGGGCTTGGATCGATCGCAATCGGACCGTTCACCACGGTATCGTCGTTGCCGATCGGATCAGATCGATCGCACCGATCGTCGGCGCGGACCGATCACCGTCCGAGATCGGTCGTGGCCGATCGGGATCAGGGCTTGGATCGATCGCAACCGTCGGATCATCGGCGATCGGACCGATCGCCGGTCCGAGATCGGTCGTGGCCGATCGGGATCAGGGCTTGGATCGATCGCAACCATCGGATCGTCGGCGATCGGACCGATCGCCGTGGTCCAGATCGGTCAGGCCGATCGGATCAGGGCTTGGATCGATCGCAACCGTCGTATCATCGGATGATCGGACCGATCGCCGGTTCGAGATCGGTCGTGGCTGATCGGGATTGGAGGGCTTGGATCGCTGCGGTCCGATCGCAACCGTCGGATCGTCGGTGATCGGACCGATCGCCGCGGTCCGTGGCCGAAGATCGGTCGTGGCCGATCGGGATCAGGGCTTGGATCGATCGCAACCGTCGGATCGTCGGCGATCGGATCGATCGCCGCGGTCCCGAGATCGGTCATGGCCGATCGGGATCAGGGCTTGGATCGATCGCAACCGTCGTATCATCAGCGATCGGACCGATCGCCGCGGTCCGAGATCGTCGTGGCCGATCGGATCAGGGCTTGGATCGATCGATCATCGGTGATCGGACCATTGAGATCGGTCGTGGCGATCTGGATCGATCAGGGCTTGGATCGCAACCGTCGGATCGCGATCGCGCCGTCCGAGATCGGTCGTGGCCGATCGTATCAGGGCTTGGATCGATCGCAACCGTCGGATCATCGGCGATCGGACCGATCGCCGTGGTCCGAGATCGGTCGTGGCCAATCGGATCAGGGCTGGATCGATCCAACCGTCGGATCGTCGGCGATCGGACCGATCGCCATCCGAGAAAGGTCTGGCTGATCGGGATCAGGGCTTGGATCGAAACCATCGGATCGTCGCGATTGGACCGATCGCCGCGGTCCGAGATCGGTCATGGCCGATCGGGATCAGGGCTTGGATCGATCGCAACCGTCGGATCGTCGGCGATCGGACCGATCGCCGCGGTCCGAGATCGGTCGTGGCCGATCGGGATTAGGGCTTGGATCGATCGCAACCGTCGGATCATCGGTGATCGGACCGATCGCCGCGGTCCGAGATCGGTCGTGGCCGATCGGGATCGATCAGGGCTTGGATCGATCGCAACCGTCGGATCGTTGGCGATCGGATGATCATCGCATCCGAGATCGTCGTGGCCGATCGGGATCATCAAGGCTTGGATCGATCGCAACCGTTGATCGTCGGCGATCGGACCGATCGCCGCGGTTCGAGATCGGTCGTGGCCGATCGGGATCAGGGCTTGGATCGATCGCAAACCATCGGATCATCGGTAATCGGACCGATCGCCGCGGTCCCGAGATCGGTCTTGGCCGATCGGGATTAGGGCTTGGATCGATCACAACCGTCGGATCGTCAGCGATCGGACCGATCGCCGAGATCGTGGTTGATCGGGATCAGCTTGGATCGATCCAACCATCGGATCGTCGAATCGGACCGATCCCCGCAGTCCGAGATCCGTCGTGGCCGATCGGGATCAATTAGGGCTTGCATCGATCGCAACCGTTGATCGTCGGCGATCGGACCGATCGCCACGGTCTGAGATCGGTCGTGGCCGATCGGATGAGGGCTTGGATCGATCGCAACTCGGATCGTCGGCGATCGGACAGATCGCTGCGGTCCAAGATCGATCGTGGCCGATCGGGATCAGGGATTGGATCGATCACAACCGTCGGATCATCGGCGATCAGACCGATCGCCGCAGTCCAAGATCGGTCGTGGCCGATTGGGATTAGGGCTGGGATCGATCGCAACCATCGGATCGATCGCCGCAGTACGAGATCGGTCGTGGCCAATTGGGATCAGGGCTT
>UESW01001098.1:0-12500 GCA_900491605.1 Calamus simplicifolius
AAACTTTTGGGGAGTCGACTCGGAAACCCTTGAGTCGGCTCGGGAGCGATACAAAAATCAGAAAAATGTTCTGATAGACTTTAAAACTCGTCCCAAATAAATTTAAATATAAATGACTTGAATACAATTGATTTGATCATCAAATGAATTAAGAATTCTTTTTGAAATCTTTTAAATCTCTCTCCTTTTTTTTTAATTGATTCAAAACTCATTGAATATAACATTGATAGTTCATTTTTTCATTTTGAATAAGCTCAAGGTTTTGATAAATAAACATTGTTTCTTTAAATACTCATGGCTTTTGGAAATCATCAAAATCAAAAGAGTTGGGGCAATATGTTTCAATAATTTCTCAACATGCATCAAAAAAGGATTTGATTATGATACTCCTTACTATTTTTCAAAAAAATAAAAATTAAATTACAATTTAAAGGCTTTATTAGTAAATTAACTAGTATAACCGGTAAAACTAGTTCTCATGAATCATTCTTGTTTCAAAATTTTTTTATTTCAAGGAGAGAGAAGAATCTAGTTTTTTTTATTTTTCTAATTATAGAATCAAATCAATAATAAAATATCAATAAAGATAAAAAAATCTAATCATCTTTTAATGGTGAAATTTTCTAACTGCATAAAAATAGAAGCAACAAAATATTTATGTTTTCTAATTTTCATTCCATTTCATTGCTAATAACTATATGCATTGAAAATGATTAAAAAATAAAAAAATGATATGGCGTACTAAATGTTACACTGTTGGCCGGTGAAGACTCATTTTCAGATAGGTGCTCTTGTTCAAAAGAACAAAGATATAATTACATCTTAAAGGAACTGGATTTGCCTACCTCATTGTGGAAGAAAATTCAATGATGACACTCTCGGATTCTTAGTCGAAGCTGCTGAGGTCCACTCGCACACTCTTCGCTGTCAGATTTGGTTTGGTCGTGGAGGTTACACCTCGATGGCAAGCAAGCTTTGGCCCTTTGTGTCCTTTTCTTTTGTGCGTGTGTTCCTTTCTTTCTTTCACACATTGGCGTGTTCCCATTGTAATGGTCTACTAGCGTCAGGACTTTTAGCATGAATCATCTGAGATACGTCACCATCCCCTACGTCATTTCCCTGCCTGAGAGATTAGTTCTAAGATGATGGGTGATTTTCTCTGACTTGCTATATGAGCAAGTCAATTTGACATGTGTAAAATGTCCAACAGATGAAGGGACTTGGTGAATGACCATGATTCCATTGATCTAAGATTTGAACTTTTGTTGTGCATGCTCATAACTTATAATAATTGTAGAAGATGTACACTTGCGACCCTTTACATGACAAGACTATTAAGAGTTGTTGTTGACAAAATGTTAAAATGCAGTATATCAAGCATATTCATATAGTTGGAGGCATTCTAAGAATGGCAAGCCAGACTATGTGACTCAAAAAATTTGGGATGCTTGGCAACAACTTTGGAGCAGTCCAGATTGAAAAAATAAAGCTAATAAGGCTAAACAGAGTCGTCTAACTGAGACAGGTGGTCCAGATACCGGTGTGACTAAGCATTCATGTGGATCTCGATGTATGGTGAAGCATTCTTTAAAAATGGCAAAGTATCAATGTATTTATCTTAATGGTTAAAATTGTACTTATTTTTATTTTGTAATCATCTAAACATGTAATTACTAACTTATTATTGTTGTACGCTGAAGAGTTAAAATGTCATCCCAATAGTTGGGAGCTATTTAAAAAAGTGCACACCAAAAAAGATAAATTTTTGTAGATTCGATGTCAAAATAAGTAAATGTATGTTTATCTTCTATTTTTATTAATTTTTATTGTATTTATAATTTTTAAAACATAAAGTCTTAATCTAACTTAAATAATTTATTTTATTATAGGATCACATAGAGGAGTTGATGTCTTTTGCATCTCAGCCTTTGGATGAGGGTTCAAAACCTCTACCAATTGACAATGATGCTCTTTTCTTTAAGGCTGCAGGTGAAGAGAAGAAGAGGTGTATATATGGTCTTGGCTCACGGGCAATATCTTTATATCCTGCTTCATCTCAAAGTAGTAGGACCTCATATTCACCATAGGTTGCAGCTCAAGTTAAGGAGCTTGTAGAGAAGCCACAGGAGCTCACAGGAAAGTAAGCAGAGATAGATAGAAAGATTACTGAGTTGAATGCGCAAATAGAGCGTCTACATCATATGGAGGAACAAATGGGGCGCTCATATGGAGTTTATCAGATGGAGGAGCGAGGCGCTACATGGAGCATATGGAGTTTGCACGAGAGTTTCATGGATCAGGATCGTCTGTATCTTAAACTTAATAATTTGATGTGTGTGTATAAAACATTAGTGTTGTTGATGTATGCAGATAGGTTTATCTTATTTTATGAAATGTATTTCTTATACTGAATTTAAATTTTTATTTATAAATTTTATTAGAATGAATTAAATATTGTAATTTACAATTAAGTGATAGCTCATTTCATAATTTAGTGACGAATAGTCTCTTTTTGCAATTATATTGCACAAATTTATGATAGAATCATCACAAATCTGTTTGTGACGGAAGCTCTTTTTGTCACTAAAATTAGCAATAAAAAATTTTGATGATAAAATTTTCTCGCGTACAATAGTGATAGCTAGTAGTGCTACTTCATAGCTTATGCTCGTGATAATCTTTAGATCCCATAAATTTTGTATGCATTTTAAGGCTAATGGAAAAGTGGGGCACGAACCACATGACGGGATGACCTTTTTTAGCAAATATTGATCAGAATGGATAGTGAACTGAAATGACCACGACTCCAAGTAACCGTACTAATTCGTACCTGTCGTTCATATTATTTTTACCGTTTCATACTCCGTACAACTATTTCTAGTCGTGAAAGTCCCGTCCATGGTCCCACAGCAACAGTATTGAGAACTCCAGACTCCACGCTATCGCCTGCGTTAATATTAACGGAAACGTTGCAAAGAACGAAATCGGACTCCATGATGACCATGTCAAGCCCTGAAATCCACAAATAGAAACTCCTTCCTCGTAACGTCGCTCGTCCGTGTCAATAGGAAAAAGGAAAAGTTTTTGCCCACGGAATGCAATGCATATCGATTGATGCATTTTATCAAAAATAAAATTATTTTTTTTATTTTTATCATGCACATGCATACATAATGCACATCAATCTACAGTACAATGCAGTTTTTGTTACACTACATCCAATGCAATGCAATAAGACTTTTTAAAAAAATATATGAAAAACATGAACATTTGATCAATGATCCCATATGGGCACTATAATACTAAAAAATAGTCCCCATCACACGGTAATTAGAGCAACTCAAAAATAAAATTTTGAGGTTAAAAATTACTTAAAATTATTTTTTGCACTAATTTTAAATTATTAGAAAAGAAATTTTAAATTAAAAACCAGATTTTTTACCTTCTACTTGAATTTCATAGCACTGAAAAAATTAGTTTTGTAGGAAACATTTCTTTCATGATTATTAAAATAACTAATTTGGAAACAATTTTCAACATTAATTTCAACGCAGTGCTTCCAATTGTAGACATTATTCATTTTTAGGGATTAAGCTTAAATCTACAATCAAGTCATGAAAGTAGCTTGATGATTAACTTATTTTAAGCTTCTTTTGCTCTATCATGAGGATCTGTATATATCACATGCAAGCTAGCTAGGACTAAAATCAATGACTCCCATGGGCATTGGTCAATCAAATTAGCTTATATTGAACTCAAAGACTTATGTGGGCATCAGTTAGTTCGAAATTTTATCAATTTTGAAGTTTTGAAGAGTCTCTTTTGGATTCGTCCACTCTTTGCTGAACGACTCTAGTGACTATACTCCTGAATGGAATGATGCCTTTGGTGAAGTTCTTATTGAATAAGTCTTCAAAATCCCTTCTAAATTGGGCGATAAAATGTATATCAAAATAGATGCCTCTTTAGAGAGGATTTTTTTGGAATGGATAGTGGCTTTGGTAGAAATCTCTTATAATTGAAACTTTTGTCTTTGAGAGGATGCATGTAGCAACCGGATCGTTGGTTTCATGTCACCTTCTTGTTTTTCATATGTTACCATCATGTAGATATGACCATGTCAAGCTCCAACCAAACATGTGCTCACCATCACCCAATAATGGCCCTTCACCACAAGCCCTAATATCCAAAATATAAACTAGTGCCTAATTTCCACAAATGGAAACCCCTTCATTGTTTCATCACTCCTATGTGCTAATGGCCCTCAAAAAAAAAAAAAAAAAAAAAAACCATGGCAAAACAAGAACCTTGCATCCACTGTAATACCAAAAAGTACTAGTCCCATCATACGATAATGGACCTTTATCAAAGGGAAAAGTTTTTGCACACCACCTCCGATGCAGGATGACCTACACCAAACGTATATGCGATATGGGACCCATAGCGGCCTCTTAGCATGAGTCCACACACAGGCGAGTCACTATGCTTAGTGTAGGCCATTCCACTGAAGCGGTGTACAAAGACTTTTTCTTGTCAAAGCCCTAAAATCCACAAATATAAACCCCTTCCTTGTAACATTTCTATTCTATGCCGTGTCAATAGCCCCCAAAAGAAAAATGTGGCAAACCATGAGCCATATCCATGGTTCCATATAGGCACTGTAATACTAAAAAAAAATTTCGTATCAAATTTAAAAAAAAATTAAAATACTTATAACTTAAGTTCATCTTCTACTAATTAATCTTCACTTGGACCATATAATTTTGGCCTCTAACGGATTAATTGGACCCATAAATATTTCAAAATTAATGGATAAGAGGAAAGGATTCTAGATATAGAAAAAAAGGTTTAAATGCTTATAACTCAAGTTTACTTGTTATTAATTACTCGGTTCGAGATACATTCTAGATAGCATATACATAAAATGAAGACATCGTATTATAAGATGAAAGATTGTAATACCTAAAAAAATAATTTTATATTAGATAAAAAATAAAAGTTTAAAGTATTTATAATTTAAATTTATTTTTTATTAATTAAATGTTACTTAACCTTTTAAGGACATGATTTCACCCTCGGGAGTCTATGTTACCGTCTCCGTTTATGTTAACGGTAACGTTGCAAAGAACGAAATCGGACTCTATATGATGGCCCTTTGTCAAGAGTCCTAAAATCCACAATTGTAATCCCCTTCCTCCGAACGTTGCTCCTCCAGACCAAACCCACCATGGCCACTACCAACCAGCAAAAGCCCTCGACTCCCAGCGATGAGGACGAGGAGGCCTTGCTGTACGCCTTTCAGCTCGCTTCCTTCGCGGTCCTCCCCATGTCCCTGAAAGCCGGCATCGAGCTCGACATCCTTGAGATTATTGCCTAGGCCGGCCCTGGTGCTGAGCTTGAAAGACTAAAATTAAATATTTTGATCCCTATCATATATGCAAAAATATAGGACCAATATATTTATCCTAATAAATAAAGGAAAGATCGATAAATACCTCCAGCCATTGCTGTTGATTTTCTTTCAAATGAGGGTAAGGATCTTCCACGTCTTGCGGTCTCTTTCAGCGATGGTGTAAACTTTCTCGATGAAACCAGGTGCAAGGACCTACCCGTTTTATAAACCATTATGCCTTATCTGTCCATCACAGAGGGCGCCGCTTTAAACGGATATGGTTGAGGGATTCTTATCTCAATCGTAAATTCAAAATTTAAATTCACGCAATCCCTCAAGATCAGAATATAAGACCACCTTAGTCGTATCTAACCGATACACTTAATGGAGAAAAAACCAATATTCTTCCACTTGGTTCGTATATTCTATTACTATAGTAAGAAATAAAATACATGAATCATGGCAATAGGTCCTCTTAAAATCAAGTATTATTTACCATGTATCACAATGTATTATATTTCCCAAACATAAACCCATATAACTTAATGAATAGACCCCATGTTTATTCTAGGTCCAACTTAATGATGCTCATCACAAATAAATGTGTACACTAAATAACTGAATGTGAAAAACATCACAATCATAAAAGAGTTTCATTAATTATAAAATTCATCATTACAATGAATTAAATAAAATAACCAAGACCCATACGGTCTACATGATCCCTAAACTTCTATAGTGGCATGCCTTTAGTCAAGGGATTAGCTATCATCAATTTAGTGCTCACGTGCTTATAACCACTGTCTTTTCTTTAACATGTTCTCGTATGGCTAAATATTTGATGTCGATGTGCTTGCTTCGACTACCACTCTTATTGTTTTTAGCCATAAACACTGCAGCTGAATTATCATAATAAATCTTCAATGGCTTAGATATAGAATACACAATTCTAAGCCCAGAAATGAAACTCTTCAACCATACACCATGCGAAGTAGCCTCAAAACATAATATGAACTCGGCTTCCATGGTGGAAGTAGCAATTAAAGTCTGCTTGGCGTCCTCCAAGATACAGCTCCACCAGCAAACATAAATATGTATCCAGATATTGACTTTCGAGAATCAACACAGCCAGCAAAGTGAGCATCAGAGTAGCCAATTACTTCCAAGTTTTTAGTCCATCTGAACATAAGCATGTAGTCCTTAGTACCCTGAAGATACCTCATCACCTTCTTAGTAGCTCTCCAATGGTCTAAACCTGTATTACTCTGATATCTCCCCAACATCCCAACTGCAAATGCTATGTCACGCCTTGTACAGACCTAAGCATACATCAAGCTACCAACAACTGAGGCATATAGAGTATTTTTCATTTCCTCCCTCTCAAAGTCATTCCTTAGGCACCGACTCAAATTGAATCTATCACCCTTGACTATGGGAGCTATACTCGGTGAACAATTTTTCATCCGAAATCTCTCTAAAATTTTATTGATATAGGTTTCTTGAGATAGACCTAAAACACCTTGAAGTCTGTCTCTATGAATTTTAATGCCAATGACATAAGAGGCATCACCCATATCTTTTATGTCAAAATTCTCAGAGAGAAATTGTTTCACCTCATGTAATATACCTTTATCATTGGTTGCAAGTAAAATATCATCTACATATAGGATTAGAAAACAAATTTTGCTCCCACTGACCTTCTGGTATATACATTGATCCATGATGTTCTCTACAAATCCAAATGAAGAAATCATATCATGAAATTTTAAGTACCATTGCCGAGAGGCTTGTTTCAATCCATATATAGATCTCTTGAGCTTGCATACTAATTGCTCATTATTACTAGAGGAAAAACCTTCAGATTATTTCATATAAACCTCTTCCTCTAGATCTCCATTGAGAAATGCAGTTTTCATGTCCATTTGTTGCAACTCTAAATCAAAATGTGCAACAATTGCCATGATAATACGGAAGGAATCTTTCTTAGATACAGGAGAAAATGTCTCCTTGTAATCAATTCCCTCCCTTTGAGTGAATCCCTTAGCAACGAGTCTTGCCTTATATCGCTCAATGTTGCCTAACGAGTCTTTCTTGGTCTTAAAGACCCATTTGCAGCCAATGGCTTTTACTCCATCAGGCAACTCAACAAGATCCCAGACTCCATTAACTTCCATAGAATTCATCTCATCTTTCATAGCATCATAGCATAAATTAGATTCCTTACAATTCATGGCTTATGAAAACGTTTCAGGATCATTTTCAGCTCCAATGTTATAGTCTGACTCTTGAAGATACACAATATAGTCACTAGAAATTGCTGATTTCCTTTCTCTTGTAGATCTTCTTAATGTTGTAACAACCTCCTCTGGAGGAGTTGATTGTTCAACTATTTCTGGTAACTCATGAGAGACTGAATCTACTAGTTCATTATCAGCAAATTATGGAATTTCAATGACTGGTTGTATAATGCCCGTTTGATCTTGAGGGGCACTATGAACGATAATCAGTCTGTCACTTGAAGTGGAAGGTTGAGCATCAGAATGCTCCCTTTTAGGAATCATGCTATGCAATTGATCACTCCCACTAATCAAGTCATTCTCAAGAAATTTGACATTTCTCGATTCCATAATCCTAGTTGTATGAGATGGACAGTAAAATCTATATCCCTTGGACCTCTCGGCATATCCAACAAAATACCCACTAATGGTCCTAGGGTCTAGCCTTTTCTCTTGTGGATTGTATACTCTCACTTCACATGGGCATCCCATACGCGTACATGTCGCAAACTTAGTTTCCAACCTTTAAATAACTCAAATGGCATTTTAGAAATAGCCTTGGTTGGAACTTGATTTAATATGTACACAGCCATCTTGAGAGCTTCTGTCCACAAGGACTTAGGTAGTTTAGAGCTGCTAATCATGCTCCTCACCATGTCCATCAATGTTCGGTTCCTTCTTTCTGCTATACCATTCTGATCAGGTGAGCCAGGTAAACTGTATTGGGTAACAATCCCATGTTCTTGAAGGAACTTCGCAAATGGACCAGGCATTTGTCCATCTTCTGTGTATCTCCCATAATACTCACCTCCTCTATCAGATCTCACAATTTTGGTTTGCTTTCCATATTGTGTCTCTACTTCTGCCTTGAATACCTTAAAGGCATCTAATGCTTCGTTCTTATTATGAAGCAAGTAGAGATACATAAATCGTGAGTAATCATCAATGAAGCAAATAAAGTATTTCGGACTATGAAAATTCATATCCGGACAATAAATGTCCGTGTGTATGATCTCTAATAGGTCTGAACTCCTCTTGGCACCTTTCTTTGACTTATTGGTCTGCTTGCCCTTAATGCAGTCCACACAAGTATCAAAGTCAGTGAAGTCCAAAGTATTGAGTACTCCTTCATTCACTAACCTCTTGATTCTATCTATGAAGACATGTCCCAATCTCCGATGCCACAACATAGAAGAGTTATCATTTACAATACATCATTAGTGGTATTATTTTGCAAATTAATATAGAAAAGACCATCAGACAAAGTACCATTCCCAACAAGTTCAGATTTATAATATAAACTGGAACAAGTATCTGAAAAGTTGAAAGAATAACCCAAAGGTACAAGTCTTGAAACAAAAATTAAATTCCTAGAAAAACTAGGTACATAAAAGGTCCTTTCCAAATTTAAAACAAAACCACTACTAAGAACTAAAGTGCATATCCCTATAGCTTCTACATGTGAGCACATCTTATTTCCTGAAGAGATATACTACTCACTTTCCACTGGCTTCCTTAAGTTTTGCATACCCTGCAAAGTATTGCAAATGTGGATTGTAGAACCAGAATCAATCCACCATGTGTTATAAATAATATTAGCCATATTAGATTCATAACAGACAAGTGAGATTGTTTTACCTTTTTTTTCAAGACAAGTCTTGAACTTGATGCAATCCTTCTTCATGTGTCCCTTCTTCTTACAGAAGAAATACTTGGATTCCTTCTTAATATCAGATTGGGATGGTATTTTACTTTTACCCTTCTTCTTGGCCCGTGCCCGATCCTTTCCATTTGTAGTCAGCATTGCACTTTCACCCAATTCCATCAACAGTCTACCCTCTTCTTGAATACACATGGCCAAAAGTTCATTGATTGATCATTTTTCCTTATGTGTGTTATAAGATATCTTAAATGGTCCATACTGATGTGGAAGTATATTTAAAATATAGTGCACCAGAAAGGACTCAGACATTTCAACCTCAAGAGTCTTCAGTTGAGCTGCAATGTCCCTCATTTGCATAATGTGCTCACGCACACCTCTCACTCCAGTGAGCCTCAGGAATGACAACTTCAATATTAGGGTACTGGCAAGAGCTTTGTCTGAAGTACTAAATTGCTCATCAATGGCCTTTAGTAGCTCCCTGACATTCTTATACTTATCAACTGAACCACGTATACCAACAGAGATTTTTATCTTTATGAACATTGTACTCAAGCGATTGGATCGCTCCCAACATTCATAAATCATAATCTCATTAGGAGTGTTGGTCTGAGTTACTGAAGGTGGTTCATCCTTCCTTATAGCATAATCAATGTCCATCCAGCACAGATGAAGGAGAATTCTCTCCTTTCAAACCTTATAGTTATCACCCCTCAATTCAGGTATGTCACATTTTATTTCAGAGAAATTTACAGGTTGCATAACTGCAAAATTTAAACATACATGCTTATTATCAAAAATTAAGGCTAATAAAATGCTTTACCAATGTAAATTATGCATTTAGAAACTAGTGAATCTACTGACATAAAACTTGCCTATGGGCTAAAGCTCTAATTCAATTAGATTCACTTAAGTCTGTATGATAAAATTATCAAATTATGTTCCTTCTTTCTAATTCCTATGGATTGATTAGAAAAATATAATTTGATATTTTATCTTAATTAATTATATAAATATAAAACAATGAATCTACTGACATAAAACTTGCCTGTGGGCTAATGCTTTAATTCAATTAGATTCACTTAAGTCTGTATGATAAATCTATCAAATTATGTTCCTTCTTTCTAATTCCTATGGGTAGATTAGAAAAATATAATTTGATATTTTATCCTAATTAATTATATAAATATAACAAAAATTCATGTGGAATAAATTTTATTATATTATATAATTAATTACAGTTAATGTCTATTATTTATGTGATTTACTAACTTTATTATATAATTTTATAATTAAGGATGCTGTGGCTACTCCTCAATTATTCAATTGTATTTATCACTTAGACATTATTTAAATTTTATGCTCAATTATGTCACTTAAGATGCATGCATAATTCATAAAATTTATGCACATAAATTCTAAATATAATTGAATATAAATAGGCTAGACTAATGGTCCAACCACTTAATGAACGAGCCAACAGCCCGTTATCCTCACCCAATTCTAATAGTTTAATTTAACCAAAAAATCTCTCAATCACCTCAAAAAATAGTATGTTCAGGACTGTCACACGATTCAGACTGAATGCACAGTCTAATTTGACGCAAACCAGATTGAGCCCACGGCTCAGCTTGCCCGCGGCTGGCCCAAGCACCCGCGTGGGCCAGGCGCTGGCCGCTGGGCCAGCACCAGCCACCTGGCCTGTTGGCCCAGGCGCTGGGCGCTAGCTTTTTTTTTTTTAATTCTGTATCTCCTGCACGTTTTTCTGTAAGAGGCATTTTTCATCCGTCCTCGTTTCGTGCACATATCCAAAGCAAGGAAACCCATGCTTCCCCATCTCATGGTGATTTAATCGTGAGATATTTGGATTTATCTTTTATTTAAACTATATCCAAAAGGATGAGCGAATAGATAAGTGCATGGTTTATGACATAAATCTTACCGATCAATCTCTTAAATAAAACTGAGTTAAATAAACTAAATATTAAGAGTTTATCAGATCTAATGCCCTTTCAGATGATTCTTGATGACTTATTAACTCTCTCGGTACGCAGGTAGTTGGGTCAAACGTACCAAGGTACTACAGCAGCCTCCCTTATTGGTACATCCCTAATATCCCTACCGTACGCCCGTTGGGTGAAATAATCCAGGATACTACCAGTAGCCTCCCCTTTGGACTATCCCTAAACGAAAGAAATAGAGATCAATAATATCTTGTCCCTCTTTATCAAATAAATCATATAAAGATGTTTCATAGGGATTTTATCAGATCCATATATCAATAGAAACAATCCTAATAATCAAGATAGAGGTATTTTTAAACGCTCTGATACCAAATGAAAGACTAAATTAAATATTTTGATCCCTATCATATATGCGAAAATATGGGACCAATATATTTATCCTAATAAATAAAGGAAAGATCGATAAATACCTCCAGCCATTGCTGTTGATTTTCTTTCAAATGAGGGTAAGGATCTTCCACGTCTTGCGGTCTCTCTCAGCGATGGTGTAAACTTTCTCGATGAAACCAGGCGCAATGACCTACCCGTTTTATAAACCTTTATGCCTTATCTGTCCATCACAGAGGCGCCGCTTTAAACGGATATGATTGAGGGATTCTTATCTCAATCATAAATTCAAAATTTGAATTCACGCAATCCCTCAAGATCAGAATATATGACCACCTTAGTCGTATCTAACCGATACACTTAATGGAGAAAAACCAACATAGCTATCCTCTGCTAAGATCGCTGCCTGCCTCCCTACCACCAACCCCCAGGCCCCTGCCATGGTCGATGGCATCCTCCACCTCCTCGCCAGCTACTCTATCCTCATCTGCTCCCTCTCCGACGACCCCGACGGCCAACCCCTCTGCCGCTACGGCCTCGCCCCGTCGCCAAGTTCCTCACCAAGAATGGAGACGGCGTCTCCGTCTCCCCCTTCTCCCTCTTGATCCATGATAGGGTCTACATGGAGAGCTGGTACGATCAATGGATTTCCATTCCAATCAACAAAAGTGTTATAAGCTTTATTATCCCCGCTTTGTTTCTTGGTGGCAGGTACTACTTGAAAGATGCGGTGTTGGAGGGTGGAATAGCGTTCAACAGAGCCTACTGGATGATGGTGTTCGAGTACCACGGCAAGGACCCGAGGTTCAACAAATTGTTCA
>UESW01001099.1:0-13648 GCA_900491605.1 Calamus simplicifolius
ACCCCCAACGCCCCTCGCGCGAGGACTGTTTTGCAGGTCCACCCAGAAGGAAGCCCGATTGCGCCCATGTCGGAGGACAGATTTCGGCAGCAACAGAATGGCCCTAGAGGAAGGGCCCTCAAGTCCCATAAACTTGTGATCCAAGAGATAAGGATCTCGATCTGAAAGAGAACTCCTCCCATGGCCAACCGAAGAAAGGCTACCTCGAAGCCCAAGATCAGGTCGCCTCCCAAAGGCTTGATCCGGTGAGCAGTGTTGCACCGCCGCCACCGCCAGTTGAGACTCCATCGCCACTGGCGGCCCCGATAACTCAGGACCAGTTTTCCTCACTAGTCCAGTAAGTCCAGGCTCTGGCCCACCTGATTCAGGGGTGCTCCGAAGCCCCTCATCCAGCTACTCCTACCCCTCACCCTCTGAGAGGATGCAGCCCCCGCTCATCCAGTGATCTCTTCTTCCGGTCCGCATGGGGTTGCGGACCCCCTCGCCATCCCAGGGAATCTAAGCCAGCTCCCCAAGGAGTCCGTGGCAAGGATCTCCTAGATCTCGACGGGCCCGATCCCTCTCCCGGTGTTCTCTCGCCATGATTCAACACGTCTCAGTATCCCCCTCGTCCTGCCCCTTCTGCTTTTCCTGATAGGGATATCCGCCGCCAACTCCAGGAAATGCGTCAAGAGCTAGACGCCCCAAGCAGCCCATCCGCTTCAGGATAAGGCGAAGCAGGGCATCCCCTTCTCTAAGAAGATCATGGAGAAATGATTCCCTCCCATGTCAAGCTGCCCGCCATCGAGCCTTATTATGGCTCCTCCGACCCCGACGACCATCTCAGCAGCTTCCGATCGATCATGATGTTCCATGGGGCATCAGATGCGATCCTCTGCCGCGCTTTCCCTTCCACCCTCAGGGGATCTGCTCGAACTGGTTCAATGCTTTGAAACCAGGTTCCGTTAATTCCTTCGACGAGCTGAGCCGCTTCTTCATCAGCCAGTTCGTCAGCAGCCACCGTCACAAACGGAGATCCGACTCCCTCTCTGAGGTTAAGCAGAGAGAGGGGGAGTCCTTGAAGAAGTATCTCGGCCGTTTCAACACGGCCATGCTAGAGGTGGACCACCTTAATCATGAGGTGGCCATATCCGCCATGGGGGCGGAGTATTGAAGGAGAGTGACTTTTACCTGGCGCTGGAGGTTAGCTACCCTCCAAACCTCTCCGACATGATGGCTCTGGCAGACAAATATGCTAGAGTCAAAGAATCACAGAGCTGCCCGAGCCGAGCTTATGAAGAAGAAGGAGACCAAGGGCTCATATAAGCACCGACTTGCTCGTTAGCCAAGCCCACCTGCCGCCAAAGGATTCCCCAGCCGCCGCCAAGGAACCGCACTCAGAGCACGCCTAGGAGGTTCAATCAATTCACTCCGCTTACTGCCCCAAGAGCGGAGATCCTTATGGAAATCGAGCGCCAACTCCCTCGACCTCCTCCTCTTCGAGGAAATGCGGCCCAGAGAGACCCCGCCAAGTATTGCCGCTACCACCGCGACCATGGCCACGACACTGAAGAGTGCTGGAAACTGAAGAATGAGATCGAAAGGCTCATCCAGCGGGGTAGACTGGATTGGTTCAGGGGAGCCCCCGAGCCAAGAAACGAGGGCGATCGCCGGCCTGAGCCCCAGCCGCAACCTCTTCCTCCTCCAAATCCTCGGTCGCTGGCCACATTAATGTGATTGAGGCGGTCGGTGGTCCTTCAGGCGGAGGGACGATGAAGAAGGTTCGGAACCAAAGAAAGCGCGAACTGACGAGCTCTCTTTCTCCAACGACAACTTCCAGGGGATACAGTTCCCGCACGATGATGCGCTAGTTGTATCTCTAATTTGAGCAACTATGATGTAAGCCGAATTCTCATTGATAGTGGAAGCTCCATCAACGTTTTGTACCTCGATGTGTTTGTGAAGATAAAACTTCTCATGAAGAATCTCCGAGTGGTGGACTCCACCCTAATGGGGTTCACCGGTGATGTTATTACCCCGGAGGGGGTTGTGACCCTGACGGTCCGAGCAAGAACCTGGCCTTCTGTTGCCACTGTGTATGCAGATTTCCTGGTAACCAAGCTCGGTCGCCTTACAACGCGATCTTGGGAAGACCCGGCTTGATGTCCCTAGAGCCGCCATCTCCATCCCACATCTTGTTATGAAGTTCCCGACCGAGCGAGGGGTTGGTGTAGTTCGAGGGAGCCAAACTATAGCGCGGCAGTGCTTTGTCACCAGCCTGCAATCCAGATTGCCCGAGGTCGATGGACTGGACGCTCGGGAGGATTTCGCCGAGCAAGGAGAACCAGCCAAAGAGCTGGAGGAGGTACCGTTGGACGAAGCTCGGCCCGACCGAACCATAAAGATCGGATCGCTACTGAAGGGGAAGCCCCGACTGGAGCTGATCGACTTTCTCTGAGGAAACGCTGATGTCTTCGCTTGGTCAGCTTTGACATGCCTGGGATCAGCCGGACGTCCTCGTCCACCATCTCAATGCAGACGAGATGTCCCGACCCGTGAAGCAAAAGAAAAGAAGCTTCGCCCCTGACCGGCAGAGAGCAATCGAAGAAGAGGTGGACAAGCTCATCAAGGCAAACTTCATTCGGAGGTGAATTATCCTAGCTGGCTGTCCAATGTTGTTATGGTAAAAAAGTCGAATGGTAAATAGCGAATCTGCATCGACTTCACCGACCTTAACAAAACATGCCCGAAGGACAGCTTCCCTCTCCCCCGAATCGACCAGCTCATGGATGCCACTTCGGTCATTAGATGCTGACCTTCATGGACGCCTATTCAGGTTACAATCAAATTTGGATGGCACCCGAGGATGAAGAAAAGACCGCCTTTATAACCAACCGAGGTATCTATTGTTACCGTGTCATGCCCTTTGGTCTGAAAAATGCAGGCGCCGCTTACCAAAGGCTGGTAAACAAAGTCTTCAAGGAGCAGATCGATTGGAATATGGAGGTGTATGTTGATGACATGCTGGTCAAGAGCAAGGAAGCGTCCAACATATTGGGGATCTTTCTAAAAGCTTCGTGACACTCCGAAGGTATCGGATGAAGCTCAATCCAACGAAGTGCGCCTTCGGCGTCACCTCGGGGAAGTTTCTGGGTTTCATGGTTTCCTAGCGAGGCATCGAAGCCAACCCGCAGAAGATTCAAGCGCTTCAGCAAATGATGCCCCCAACATCTATCAAAGAAGTCCAGCGCCTGACGGAAGGATTGCGGCCCTCAACCGCTTTATGGCTCGGTCGGCCGAGAGGAGCCTTCCTTTCTTCAAAGCTCTTCGATCTGCCAAGAATTTTCAATGGACTCCCGAGTGCCAAAAGTCATTCGAAGACCTCAAGAGGTATCTCGGTTCGCCACCCCTCCTCAGCAGCCCCAATCCGGGAGAAATGCTTTTCTGTACCTGGCAGTCTCTGAAGGCGTGATTGGCTCGGTTTTGGTCAGAGAAGAGAAGAAGACCCAGAGGCCGATCTACTATGTCAGCAAACTGCTCCGGGACGCCAAGAAAAGGTACACTTGAATCAAGAAGCTGGTCTTGGCCCTGGTAATATCGGCTCGGAGATTACGACCATATTTCCAAGCACATTCTGTGACGGTCCTTACCGATCAACCCATCAAAGCGGTGGTCCATCCCGGAGACATCAGGAAGAATGGCTAAGTGGGCCGTCGAGTTAAGCGAGCATGATATCCGTTATCAACCTCACCCGGCCATCAAGGCCCAGATTCTAGCTGATTTCCTCCTTGAATGCACCATCCCGGAAGATGGCTCCACTCCGGACTCCTCCGAACATCCAAGATCTGACGCATGTGGCTCCTCCACGTCGACGGATCCTCCAATGCCAATGGCTCTGGTGCTGGTTTGATCCTCACCAGCCCCGAGGGGACGACCTTTGAGTACGGCATTCGATTCTCCTTCCCAGCCTCCAACAACGAAGCCGAGTATGAGGCCCTGCTCGCTGGACTCCGAATCGCCCGTAATCTGAAGGTAAAGAGGCTGAATGCCTTTACCGACTCTCAGTTGGTAGCCGGTCACGTGCAGGGCAATTCGAGGCCCGAGAGCCAAACATGATTCGGTATCTCTGGAGGTGGGACTTGCTTTCCCACTTCTCTGAATTTGAAGTTATCCAGATCCCCAGATCCAAAAATGCTCGTGCCGATCTGTTATCCCGACTTGCGACTACGGAATCGATGAGTTCCGAGCAAAAGTTTCCCCTGAAAATCTAGAAAAACCTAGCATCGCGGAGGCAGACCGAGTGATGTAGATTGAGGTCGAGCCATTCTGGTTCGACCCAATATTGAAGTATCTTAAAGAAGGGTCGCTCCCAGCCGACGCAAGGAAGCAAGGAAGCTGAGATTGCAAGCTACCCACTATGTGCTGATCAACGATTAGCTGTATAAGCGGTCCTTTTCCATGCCGCTGCTCAAATGCCTCCAGCCGTCCGAAGCTGATTATGCTCTTTGGGAGGTACATGAAGGAATTTGCGGCAACCACCTGGGGAGTCGATCTATGTGCCACAAGGTACTGCGCCAGGGATATTACTGGCCTACCATGCAAAAGGATGCGATGATCTCTTTCGAGCCTGTGACTTGTGTCAGAGGCACTCCAACATCCAGAGGCTCCCCTCCGCTAATTTGGTCCCTATTTCCTCCGCTTGGCCCTTTGCTAAGTGGGGGATGATATTCTTGGCCCTTTTCCCCTCGCCATTGGATAGAGAAAATTTTTATTTGTCGCCATCGACTACTTACCAAGTGGGTCGAGGCTGAAGCAGTAGCCCAGATAACCGAAGCTCGGCCAGGGACTTCGTGTGGAGATCCATCATTTGTCACTTTGGCCTCCCGCATACCATCATCACGACAATGGCAAGCAATTTGATAATCCCAAGTTCCAGGAGTTCTGCGAGGATCATGGCATCAGTCATCGCCTCACCTCAGTAGGGCATCCGCAAGCCAACGGAGAAGCCGAGGTAACAAACCGGACCCTACTTCAAGAGATTAAAGCTTGGCTCGCCAGAGCCCAAGGCAGATGGGGGATGAACTTCATCATGTTCTATGGGCCTACCGCACTACCCAGAGAATCCCCACCGGCGAAACCCCATTCCGGATGGCCTTTGGCCTAGAAGCCGTCATTCCCATGGAGATAGGCCTTCCCTCTCCGCGAGTGGAAAGCTACTCAGAAGAAACTAACGAAGAGCAGCTCTGCACCGATCTCGACTTGGTGGAAGATATCAGGAAAAAAGCTTGAATCAGAATGGACGCGTACCAACAAAGAGTGGCCCGCTACCATGCCTCCAGAGTCAAAGGCAAATCCTTCTTGCCCGATAATCTTGTCCTCCGGAAAGCGTCCGTTTCCAAAGCACTGGAGCAAGGAAAGCTCTCTCCAAATTGGGAAGGTCCTTATCAAGTGGCGGAAGTCATCGGACCTGGCACCTACAAGCTCCAGGACCTGAGCGGGAGATCCATTCCCCGGACGTGGAGTTTGGACAACCTCTGCATATATCACCAATAGAGTACGCTCTCTATAGACTTGCCCCATTAACAGCTTTGGCATCTTGTCTCTATTATCTACGGCATGACCACTACGGTCGTTTTTTCGAAAAGTCGTAATAGAAAACAGATGTCGTTTACGCATCCATTCTTGGCACAACCGAGCTATCTCCTTGAGCCAAATCTCCGTACCTCGGCTAGGCCGAGGTCTGAGCCAGAGATACATATCTCGGCTAGGCCAAATTACATTCCGCGAAGGCTCGGTATGGATGAGTGCTCCTGGCGCAGCTGGGAGCCGTGTGATCTCAAAAACATCGTTCGGATTCGGGCAGCTTACGAGCCCGGCCGAACTAAATAATCTCCAAAACATCGTCTGGATTCGAGCAGCTTACAAGCCCCAGCCGAACCAAATAATCTCCAAAACATCGTTCAGATTCGGGCAGCTTACAAGCCCCGACCAAACCAAATGCTAGAGAAAATCGTTCAGATTCGGACAGCTTACAAGCCCCGGCCGAACCAAACGCCAGAGAAACATCGTTCGGATTCGGGCAACTTACAAGCCTCGACCGAACCAAACGTCAAAGAAGCATCGTTCGGATTTGGGCAGCTTACAAGCCCCAGCCGAACCAAACGCCAGAGAAACATCGTTCGGATTTGGACAGCTTACAAGCCTCGGCGGAACCAAACGTCAAAGAAGCATCATTCGGATTCGGGCAGCTTACAAGCCACGGCCGAACCAAACATCAGAGAAACATCGTTCGGACCGAACCAAACGTCAAAGAAACATTGCTCAAGGTTTAGGCAGCTTACAAGCCCCGGTCGGATTAAATAATCTCCAAAACATTGCTCAAGGTTCGGGCAGCTTACAAGCCCCGGCGGATTAAATAATCTCCAAAACATCGCTCAAGTTTCGGGTAGCTAACAAGCCCCGATCGGAACTAAAGGATAAAAACATCGCATCAACCGAGTGATATCCTTGATCCTCGGCAACAACCGAGCGATATCTGAGGCTCTGGCCTAGTCAAGTAATCTCTCCAATGCCCTGACGCAACTAAGGCGTCCTATTATACCTCGGTAGAGGCAAACGACCTCCCACTATTCGACAGCAAAAACATGCCATGAGCTATCTTTCCTGAAGAAACACCTGCTTCGTTCTGCAAATAGGATCATGCTTACCTCATGACTCCACAGGATCGCCCAGGTCCCTCTCTGACTCACACATGGATATACATGTTCTCCGTTGAGGACCGGACATTGGTCTTAGCAAGAAAAAGTGTTGGGTTACATAATGAAAAATCCCAATCTAATTGGAATAAAATTGCAGCAGAAACAAAATAAATTTATAACCCACCAAGAATCACATGCGTTTCATAAAAACCGAAAGAAGGATAAACAAAAATATTACCTTTTGTTATTACCTTTTGTTATTACCTTTTTAATCAGTATATAATCCTTCTGTTCTTGTGTTGGGTTTTCTCGGATCTTCAAAGGTGCTGCTTTCAGAAAGACGATCACCCTCTACAAGTATCCACACACGAACGGACACCAAAATGGTTTTGAATGCTAGTTCAACCATTCCATTTTTCAAAAAAATGAACCCATGTTTTTAACTCTCTGTTTTTCCATCTTTAAGGCAAAAGATATGACGCTTCAAAAGCCAATCGACGTGACCTTTCAAATGCCCCAATCGTGACCTTTCAAATGCCCCAATCGACGTTACCTTTCAAATGCCCCACAGACTCTAAAATGTATATATCGAACATATATACAAGCTTGCTAGAAATTTTGGTTAACTAAGATTTTAATTGATATTTATTTAAAACTCCTTTTAAATAATAACAATTTAAATCCTTTCCTTACAAAATAAGGAATATATATTTTTAACCAAAAAAAACTTTATGGATTATTTCCTTATCCAATAAGAAAATGTAACAATTTAATTACTTGTCACAATTTAAATTAAAATTTAAATTTTCTCAAAATTAAACTCGAATCTAAATGACAACTAATTATTATTTGTAATTTAAAATAATCTCATCATTTAAATTATATAGAGAGTAACAAATCGTAACCATTATTTCCGTTCTTAGTGTGCGACCCTATAGGTTCAATTAACGTTGGCAGTAGGCCTAAATCACATTTTGAACCTACAAGTCATAAGCGGCCTCTAGCAAGACATTATGACTACCCAAGTTAAATGAAAAGCTCATGTTCCGAGACAACCTTAAAGTAGCTATTAACATAATCCTTTTGTCACATGATATCTTGATAGAATATAAGGCATGGATAAAGTCAACCTTATATCTCTCTATCTTTAATTTCTCGAAACCCAATTAGACTGACTAAACAAATGATATTGATCTCCATCAATTCATTTGAGCATGGCCATGCATTTCTCAGTCTCAATCATCGAGGGGCCCAGAGATATCTCTCTTATAATAAGAGGGACAAATTCCATCTTAATCACTCACATCTCACTACATGATTCTTATTATGTTCAATCATAATCTTTATAATCATCCGGTTAAAGACAACGTTTGATTATGTCAAAATATAATTCCTCATGTTGAGAACTATGGCAATCTCAGGTCTAAGGATTTAATGACACAACTACTAGAGATTAACTTATGACTTTGATCCATGTATTAATCTCAAGGCGGGTCTTGTCCAATATTTGTTCTCAACAAATACATATAAATTTGATTTGTATCTCATACACATATTCATCCCATGAATATCAATCAAATTTCATACTAATCTTAATTTATTGTTATTCCCACAACAATAACCGATTAGGGACATTTAGAATAATTCATAATATTATTCAAGGACATTATTATATAATAAACATGCAAATTATGATAATAGTAAATGTTCATAAATATTCAAAATACCATGTCCATACAATAGGCCTAGGGCACTATTACTAACAATCTCCCACTTGCACTAGGCCCACTCATCAATGTATCTAATACCTATGAACCTAGCATGACGATCATGCTTTGCTTGTGGTAGAGGCTTAGTCAATGGATCAGCAACATTGTCATCTGTTGGAACTCTGCATATTTTTACGTCACCTCTCTCAATGATTTCTCGAATGAGATGATAACGCCTAAGAATGTGTTTGGATCGCTGATGTGACCTAGGTTCTTTTGCTTGTGCGATAGCACCATTATTGTCACAATAAACATCAACAGGATTTGTGATGCTAGGAACCACTCCAAGGTCAGTAATGAACTTCTTGATCCAAACTGCTTCCTTTGCTGCATCAGATGCTGCTATGTATTCAGCTTCAGTTGTAGAATCAGCAACAGTGCTTTGCTTCGAACTCTTCCAGCTAACAGCACCACCATTTAAACAAAACACATATCCTGACTGCGATCGGAAATCATCTTTGTCAGATTGAAAGCTTGCATCTGTGTAACCACTTACAACTAGATCATCTTCCAATCCGCCATACACCAAGAACATATCTTTAGATCTTCTCAGATACTTAAGAATGTTCTTGACCGCCGTCCAGTGACTCTCACCGGGATCTGACTGGTATCTACTCGTTATGCTTAAAGCATAAGAGACATCTGGTCTAGTGCACAACATAGCATACATGATAGATCCTATTGCTGAAGCATAAGGAATCTTACTCATGCGCTCTCGCTCATCTTTTGTGTTAGGACACTGAGATTTGCTAAGTGTAATACCATGAGACATAGGCAAGTATCCTCTCTTGGAATCTTGCATACTGAACCTTTTCAGTACTTTGTCTATGTAAGTACTTTGACTTAGACCAATCAGCCTCTTAGATCTATCTCTATAGATCTTTATCCCTAGGATATAGGCAGCTTCACCTAAGTCTTTCATTGAGAAACATTTCCCTAACCAAGACTTGACACTCTGCAAGGTAGGGATATCATTCCCAATGAGTAAAATGTCATCAACATATAGGACCAGAAATACAATGGCGCTCCCACTAACTTTCTTGTAAACACAAGGTTCATCTTCATTTTTGATAAATCCAAACTCTTTGACTGATTCATCAAAACGAAGATTCCAACTCCGAGAAGCCTGCTTCAAACCATAAATGGATCTTTGAAGCTTGCATACTTTACTAGAATTCTCAGTTGTACAAAACCCTCAGGTTGTGTCATGTACACATCCTCAAGTAAGTTTCCATTAAGAAACGCTGTTTTAACATCCATTTGCCAAATCTCATAGTCATAATATGCAGCAATGGCAATAAGAATTCTAATAGACTTAAGCATGGCTACAGGTGAAAAAGTTTCATCATAGTCTATACCATGAGTTTGTTTGAAACCTTTTGCAACTAGCCTTGCTTTGTAAGTATGCACTTTACCATCCATGTCAGTTTTCTTTTTGAAAACCCATTTGCACCCAATAGTCTTTGTACCTTCAGGTGGCTCAATCAAGGTCCATACCTGATTATCATACATGGATTGGATTTCAGACTTCATGGCCTCTAACCATTTCTCAGAGTCTGGATCTAACATAGCCTCTTGATAGGTAGTAGGTTCATTTTGATCCACTAACAATACATCATGATTATCAGTCACAAGAAATCCATATCTCTCGGGCTCATGACGTATCCTATCAGATCTACGTAACTTTTGTGCTACAGGTGGTGTGTCAACAGTGGTTTGTTGACTTTGAGCATCCACAGGCGGTTCAATGTTATCTTGTGGTTCTCGAATCTCTTCGATTTGTACCTTGCTCCCACTGGTTCCTTTAGAAATAAATTCCCTTTCTAGAAAGACACCATTCCGAGCAACAAACACTTTGTTCTCAATGGGATTGTAAAAGTAGTATCCTTTAGTCTCTTTAGGATATCCCACAAAAAAACATTTATCAGACTTGGGTTCCAGCTTATTTGAAACTTGACGTTTTACATAAGCTTCACAACCCCAAATCTTAAGAAAAGACAAACTGGGCTTTTTACCATTCCACATCTCATATGGCGTCTTTTCAACCGCTTTGGTTGGAACTCGATTTAGTGTGAACGCAGCTGTGGCAAGTGCATAACCCCAAAAGGTAAGTGGAAGATCTGTTAGACTCATCATAGATCGAACCATATCTAATAAGGTTCGATTCCTTCTTTCAGACACACCATTCCATTGCGGTGTTCCAGGAGGAGTTAGCTGTGGAATGATTCCACAACTTCTAAGATGGTCATAAAAATCTTGGCTCAAATATTCTCCACCTCGATCAGATCGAAGTGCCTTGATTGTCTTGCCAAGTTGGTTTTGTACTTCATATTGAAAAGATTTAAACATTTCAAATGATTCAGATTTGTGTCTCATCAAGTAGACATAACCATATCTACTGAAGTCATCAGTAAATGTAATGAAGTACTTGTAACCTCCTATGGCTTCTGAACTTAATGGTCCACATACATCTGTATGTATTAGGCCCAATAATTCATTGGCCCTTTCACTGTGTCCAGTAAAGGGATCCTTTGTCATCTTACCCAATAGACAAGATTCACATGTATCATATGATTCAAAATCAAATGAGTTCAAAAGTCCATCTTGATGGAGTTTTGATATGCGTTTCTCATTTATATGGCCAAGGCGACAATGCCAAAGATAGGTTGAATTTAAGTCATTGGACTTAACTTTCTTAGTAGTTATGTTATAGACAGAAGAATTGTTGGATTTTTGAAGATTCAAAACATAAAGACCATCTAGTAATTCGGCATTTGCATAGAACATGTCTTTATGATAAATGGAGCAATTATTATTCTCAATAATAAAAGAAAAACCATCATTATCCAAACAAGAAACTGAAATAATATTCCTACACATTGTAGGAACATAATAGCAATTGTTCAAAACTAACAAAAGCCCACTGGGCAAAGAAAGTTCATAACTTCCTACAGCTAAAGCAGCAACTTTTGCTCCATTGCCTACTCGAAGATCAACTTCGCCCTTCTTCAGTTGTCTACTCCTTTTGAGCCCCTGCACATTTGTGCAAATGTGAGATCCACATCCAGTATCTAATACCCAGGAACTAGAAGGAGAAAAATTAATCTCTATAACATAAATACCTGAAGAACCGGTCTCACCAGTCTTCTTCTTCTTCTTTAGATCCTCCAAATACAGCTTGCAGTTTCTCTTCCAATGACCAGGTTCATTGCAAAAGAAACAGACACCCTCCTTTGGGGCTTTAGCCTTGGGTTTAGGATTGGGCTTGGGTTGAGCATTGGACTTTCCAGCCCTTCCCTTACCCTTTCCTTTTCTTTTCTTCATAAGGCCCTTTCCCTTTTGAACCATCAGAATATGGCCAGGCTTGGACTTAATATTCTGTTCAGCAGTTTTAAGCATCGTATGCAGCTCAGAAATTGATTTGTCCATTTCATTCATGTTATAGTTCATGATAAACTGATCATAACTATCAGGAAGTGAATTTAGGATCAAATCTGTTGCCAACTCTTGGCTCATTGGAAATCCAAGCCTATCAAGGTGCTCAATATAGCCTTTCATTTTCAACACATGAGCGCTAACTGAAGCACCCTCAGCCATTTTACAAGAGTGCAATGCCTTGGTAGTATCATACCTTTCTTGCCTTGCTTGTTGCTGGAACATTTCCTTTAGATTGACAATCATATCATAAGTTTCCATGTTTTCCAAATCTTTCTGAAGTTCAGAACTCATGGTAGCTAGCATCAAGCATGCAACATCAATAGAGTCATTATGATGCTTCTCATAAGCATTCTTTTCAGCTCTAGAAGCATTATCGGCTGGTTCTTCAGGGTGAGGTTGATCCAGGACATAAAGCTTCCTTTCTTGTTTGAGAACAATTCTCAAATTTCGAAACCAGTCAAGGAAATTAGTCCCAGTAAGTTTGTCCTTCGCAAGGATTGATCGCAGTGACATAGTAGAATTGTTATCATTGTTGGCCATCTACAATAAATGCAAAGTTCGTTAAGTATTTTGATTATGAAAAACTCCCACTAAATTAACAACCCTCAATGATAAAATCATATTAATTTAGTGAGCTAAGATCCATATTTATACTCAACTTTAAGTCAGCTTTGGCATGACGCTTAAAATTAAGTTTTTTAGGTAGGTAACTCTTACCAATTGCAACTCATGCAACTCTTAGAAATTTATGGGATTATGACATCATATGTCTCGGCATGTTTAAATCCCATCTCATGCCATTAGGCCCAAAACCGTTTTGATAACCTAATTAAGTTAAACCATTTTTAAACATATGGGTAGCACCATTACCCATCTTGCCTCACTAATGTAACCCAATGTACTTCTACTTTGGTAGAACCCACATTAAGGTGATAAAAGCCTTGACAAGTGTTCAAATATGGATGGCATGTCAACTTAAGATTTTATGTGAGGGATCTAGATAGATTAACAGATCTCATCATGCATTTAGTATCACATACTCATTGATATCATACATAGCATCACATACTTATGAAACATCATACATAGCATCTCATACATGTATATAATAAACATGTCATAGTATGACCTTATCAAGATTGATCTTCATAAGCCAATATGAAGATCAATGGTCAATCCTAGGTAATAATGAGCAACACCATAATGTCTACTTGACCATCATCATGTGCATAGACACCTAGCTCCTCTATCACCATGGTTTTGGTTTGCTTTGTCTTCTTGCTTTATTACAATAAATAAACAAATACTACTAAAAGTAAAAGAAAAATTATAATGAAACAAAATAGCACGCAGGCCATATATGATAATTACAACCCTTGTAAAAGAATAATAAAAACCTGCCAATCATATTGGTCACAAGGCCATACCATGCACCATACAAAGCAAAGCAACACACCATGCAAAATATATCATGTTATCATATAGCATATACATATTGCATTAAAGAAAATAGGCGTGTTTTTAAAACCAATTAAATTTACAAGGCGCTCTGATTAGGTAGTACTGCGGTTCCTAAAATTTGGAGATACAATAAAGTTTCATCCTAAAATTTGATTTTATTGATCTCATCAATAAATTTAAGGCTCACATCCGCACCACCATAAACAGCAATTGATAAATCCTTATTGATATGTGAATTCAGTTCATGTATTAATCTAATTAAGACATCACCGAAATCATATATCAAGATATTAAACACTTTAA
>UESW01001100.1:0-13613 GCA_900491605.1 Calamus simplicifolius
AGGGTTTCGGGTTTCGGGTTTAGGGTTTCGGGTTTCGGTTTCGGGTTTCGGGTTTCGGGTTTCGGGTTTCGGGTTTCGGGTTTCGGGTTTCGGGTTTCGGGTTTCGGGTTTCGGGTTTCGGGTTTCGGGTTTCGGGTTTCGGGTTTCGGGTTTCGGGTTTCGGGTTTCGGGTTTCGGGTTTCGGGTTTCGGGTTTCGGGTTTCGGGTTTCGGGTTTCGGGTTTCGGGTTTCGGGTTTCGGGTTTCGGGTTTCGGGTTTCGGGTTTCGGGTTTCGGGTTTCGGGTTTCGGGTTTCGGGTTTCGGGTTTCGGGTTTCGGGTTTCGGGTTTCGGGTTTCGGGTTTCGGGTTTCGGGTTTCGGGTTTCGGGTTTCGGGTTTCGGGTTTCGGGTTTCGGTTTCGGGTTTCGGGTTTCGGGTTTCGGGTTTCGGGTTTCGGGTTTCGGGTTTCGGGTTTCGGGTTTCGGGTTTCGGGTTTCGGGTTTCGGGTTTCGGGTTTCGGGTTTCGGGTTTCGGGTTTCGGGTTTCGGGTTTCGGGTTTCGGGTTTCGGGTTTCGGGTTTCGGGTTTCGGGTTTCGGGTTTCGGGTTTCGGGTTTCGGGTTTCGGGTTTCGGGTTTCGGGTTTCGGGTTTCGGGTTTCGGGTTTCGGGTTTCGGGTTTCGGGTTTCGGGTTTCGGGTTTCGGGTTTCGGGTTTCGGGTTTCGGGTTTCGGGGTTTCGGGTTTCGGGTTTCGGGTTTCGGGTTTCGGGTTTCGGGTTTCGGGTTTCGGGTTTCGGGTTTCGGGTTTCGGGTTTCGGGTTTCGGGTTTCGGGTTTCGGGTTTGGGTTTCGGGTTTTTGGGTTTCGGGTTTCGGGTTTCGGGTTTCGGGTTTCGGGTTTCGGGTTTCGGGTTTCGGGTTTCGGGTTTCGGGTTTCGGGTTTCGGGTTTCGGGTTTCGGGTTTCGGGTTTCGGGTTTCGGGTTTCGGGTTTCGGGTTTCGGGTTTCGGGGGTTTTTCGGGTTTCGGGTTTCGGGTTTCGGGTTTCGGGTTTCGGGTTTCGGGTTTCGGGTTTCGGGTTTCGGGTTTCGGGTTTCGGGTTTCGGGTTTCGGGTTTCGGGTTTCGGGTTTCGGGTTTCGGGTTTCGGGTTTCGGGTTTCGGGTTTCGGGTTTCGGGTTTCGGGTTTCGGGTTTCGGGTTTCGGGTTTCGGGTTTCGGGTTTCGGGTTTCGGGTTTCGGGTTTCGGGTTTCGGGTTTCGGGTTTCGGGTTTCGGGTTTCGGGTTTCGGGTTTCGGGTTTCGGGTTTCGGGTTTCGGGTTTCGGGTTTCGGGTTTCGGGTTTCGGGTTTCGGGTTTCGGGTTTCGGGTTTCGGGTTTCGGGTTTCGGGTTTCGGGTTTCGGGTTTCGGGTTTCGGGTTTCGGGTTTCGGGTTTCGGGTTTCGGGTTTCGGGTTTCGGGTTTCGGGTTTCGGGTTTCGGGTTTCGGGTTTCGGGTTTCGGGTTTCGGGTTTCGGTTTCGGGTTTCGGGTTTTTCGGGTTTCGGGTTTCGGGTTTCGGGTTTCGGGTTTCGGGTTTCGGGTTTCGGGTTTCGGGTTTCGGGTTTCGGGTTTGGGTTTCGGGTTTCGGGTTTCGGGTTTCGGGTTTCGGGTTTCGGGTTTCGGGTTTCGGGTTTCGGGTTTCGGGTTTCGGGTTTCGGGTTTCGGGTTTCGGGTTTCGGGTTTCGGGTTTCGGGTTTCGGGTTTCGGGTTTCGGGTTTCGGGTTTCGGGTTTCGGGTTTCGGGTTTCGGGTTTCGGGTTTCGGGTTTCGGGTTTCGGGTTTCGGGTTTCGGGTTTCGGGTTTCGGGTTTCGGGTTTCGGGTTTCGGGTTTCGGGTTTCGGGTTTCGGGTTTCGGGTTTCGGGTTTCGGGTTTCGGGTTTCGGGTTTCGGGTTTCGGGTTTCGGGTTTCGGGTTTCGGGTTTCGGGTTTCGGGTTTCGGGTTTCGGGTTTCGGGTTTCGGGTTTCGGGTTCGGGTTTCGGGTTTCGGGTTTCGGGTTTCGGGTTTCGGGTTTCGGGTTTCGGGTTTCGGGTTTCGGGTTTCGGGTTTCGGGTTTCGGGTTTTTCGGGTTTCGGGTTTCGGGTTTCGGGTTTCGGGTTTCGGGTTTCGGGTTTCGGGTTTCGGGTTTCGGGTTTCGGGTTTCGGGTTTCGGGTTTCGGGTTTCGGGTTTCGGGTTTCGGGTTTCGGGTTTCGGGTTTCGGGTTTCGGGTTTCGGGTTTCGGGTTTCGGGTTTCGGGTTTCGGGTTTCGGGTTTCGGGTTTCGGGTTTCGGGTTTCGGGTTTCGGGTTTCGGGTTTCGGGTTTCGGGTTTCGGGTTTCGGGTTTCGGGTTTCGGGTTTCGGGTTTCGGGTTTCGGGTTTCGGGTTTCGGGTTTCGGGTTTCGGGTTTCGGGTTTCGGGTTTCGGGTTTTTCGGGTTTCGGGTTTCGGGTTTCGGGTTTCGGGTTTCGGGTTTCGGGTTTCGGGTTTCGGGTTTCGGGTTTCGGGTTTCGGGTTTCGGGTTTCGGGTTTCGGGTTTCGGGTTTCGGGTTTCGGGTTTCGGGTTTCGGGTTTCGGGTTTCGGGTTTCGGGTTTCGGGTTTCGGGTTTCGGGTTTTTCGGGTTTCGGGTTTCGGGTTTCGGGTTTTTCGGGTTTCGGGTTTCGGGTTTCGGGTTTCGGGTTTGGGTTTCGGGTTTCGGGTTTCGGGTTTCGGGTTTCGGGTTTCGGGTTTCGGGTTTCGGGTTTCGGGTTTCGGGTTTCGGGTTTCGGGTTTCGGGTTTCGGGTTTCGGGTTTCGGGTTTCGGGTTTCGGGGGTTTCGGGTTTCGGGTTTCGGGTTTCGGGTTTCGGGTTTCGGGTTTCGGGTTTCGGGTTTCGGGTTTCGGGTTTCGGGTTTCGGGTTTCGGGTTTCGGGTTTCGGGTTTCGGGTTTCGGGTTTCGGGTTTCGGGTTTCGGGTTTCGGGTTTCGGGTTTCGGGTTTCGGGTTTCGGGTTTCGGGTTTCGGGTTTCGGGTTTCGGGTTTCGGGTTTCGGGTTTCGGGTTTCGGGTTTCGGGTTTCGGGTTTCGGGTTTCGGGTTTCGGGTTTCGGGTTTCGGGTTTCGGGTTTCGGGTTTCGGGTTTCGGGTTTCGGGTTTCGGGTTTCGGGTTTCGGGTTTCGGGTTTCGGGTTTCGGGTTTCGGGTTTCGGGTTTCGGGTTTCGGGTTTCGGGTTTTTCGGGTTTCGGGTTTCGGGTTTCGGGTTTCGGGTTTCGGGTTTCGGGTTTCGGGTTTCGGGTTTCGGGTTTCGGGTTTCGGGTTTCGGGTTTCGGGTTTCGGGTTTCGGGTTTCGGGTTTCGGGTTTCGGGTTTCGGGTTTCGGGTTTCGGGTTTCGGGTTTCGGGTTTCGGGTTTCGGGTTTCGGGTTTCGGGTTTCGGGTTTCGGGTTTCGGGTTTCGGGTTTCGGGTTTCGGGTTTCGGGTTTCGGGTTTCGGGTTTCGGGTTTCGGGTTTCGGGTTTCGGGTTTCGGGTTTCGGGTTTCGGGTTTCGGGTTTCGGGTTTCGGGTTTCGGGTTTCGGGTTTCGGGTTTCGGGTTTCGGGTTTCGGGTTTCGGGTTTTTCGGGTTTCGGGTTTCGGGTTTCGGGTTTCGGGTTTCGGGTTTCGGGTTTCGGGTTTCGGGTTTCGGGTTTCGGGTTTCGGGTTTCGGGTTTCGGGTTTCGGGTTTCGGGTTTCGGGTTTCGGGTTTCGGGTTTCGGGTTTCGGGTTTCGGGTTTCGGGTTTCGGGTTTCGGGTTTCGGGTTTCGGGTTTCGGGTTTCGGGTTTCGGGTTTCGGGTTTCGGGTTTCGGGTTTCGGGTTTCGGGTTTCGGGTTTCGGGTTCGGGTTTCGGGTTTCGGGTTTCGGGTTTCGGGTTTCGGGTTTCGGGTTTCGGGTTTCGGGTTTCGGGTTTCGGGTTTCGGGTTTCGGGTTTCGGGTTTCGGGTTTCGGGTTTCGGGTTTCGGGTTTCGGGTTTCGGGTTTCGGGTTTCGGGTTTCGGGTTTTTCGGGTTTCGGGTTTCGGGTTTCGGGTTTCGGGTTTCGGGTTTCGGGTTTCGGGTTTCGGGGGTTTCGGGTTTCGGGTTTCGGGTTTCGGGGGTTTCGGGTTTCGGGTTTCGGGTTTCGGGTTTCGGGTTTCGGGTTTCGGGTTTCGGGTTTCGGGTTTCGGGTTTCGGGTTTCGGGTTTCGGGTTTCGGGTTTCGGGTTTCGGGTTTCGGGTTTCGGGTTTCGGGTTTCGGGTTTCGGGTTTCGGGTTTCGGGTTTCGGGTTTCGGGTTTCGGGTTTCGGGTTTCGGGTTTCGGGTTTCGGGTTTCGGGTTTCGGGTTTCGGGTTTCGGGTTTCGGGTTTCGGGTTTCGGGTTTCGGGTTTCGGGTTTCGGGTTTCGGGTTTCGGGTTTCGGGTTTCGGGTTTCGGGTTTCGGGTTTTTCGGGTTTCGGGTTTCGGGTTTCGGGTTTCGGGTTTCGGGTTTCGGGTTTCGGGTTTCGGGTTTCGGGTTTCGGGTTTCGGGTTTCGGGTTTCGGGTTTCGGGTTTCGGGTTTCGGGTTTCGGGTTTCGGGTTTCGGGTTTCGGGTTTCGGGTTTCGGGTTTCGGGTTTCGGGTTTCGGGTTTCGGGTTTCGGGTTTCGGGTTTCGGGTTTCGGGTTTCGGGTTTTTCGGGTTTCGGGTTTCGGGTTTCGGGTTTCGGGTTTCGGGTTTCGGGTTTCGGGTTTCGGGTTTCGGGTTTCGGGTTTCGGGTTTCGGGTTTCGGGTTTCGGGTTTCGGGTTTCGGGTTTCGGGTTTCGGGTTTCGGGTTTCGGGTTTTTCGGGTTTCGGGTTTCGGGTTTCGGGTTTCGGGTTTCGGGTTTCGGGTTTCGGGTTTCGGGTTTCGGGTTTCGGGTTTCGGGTTTCGGGTTTCGGGTTTCGGGTTTCGGGTTTCGGGTTTCGGGTTTCGGGTTTCGGGTTTCGGGTTTTTCGGGTTTCGGGTTTCGGGGGTTTCGGGTTTCGGGTTTCGGGTTTCGGGTTTCGGGGGTTTCGGGTTTCGGGTTTCGGGTTTCGGGTTTCGGGTTTCGGGTTTCGGGTTTCGGGTTTCGGGTTTCGGGTTTCGGGTTTCGGGTTTCGGGTTTCGGGTTTCGGGTTTCGGGTTTCGGGTTTCGGGTTTCGGGTTTCGGGTTTCGGGTTTCGGGTTTCGGGTTTCGGGTTTCGGGTTTCGGGTTTCGGGTTTCGGGTTTCGGGTTTCGGGTTTCGGGTTTCGGGTTTCGGGTTTCGGGTTTCGGGTTTCGGGTTTCGGGTTTCGGGTTTCGGGTTTTTCGGGTTTCGGGTTTCGGGTTTCGGGTTTCGGGTTTCGGGTTTCGGGTTTCGGGTTTCGGGTTTCGGGTTTTTCGGGTTTCGGGTTTCGGGTTTCGGGTTTCGGGTTTCGGGTTTCGGGTTTCGGGTTTCGGGTTTCGGGTTTCGGGTTTCGGGTTTCGGGTTTCGGGTTTCGGGTTTCGGGTTTCGGGTTTCGGGTTTCGGGTTTCGGGTTTCGGGTTTCGGGTTTCGGGTTTCGGGTTTCGGGTTTCGGGTTTCGGGTTTCGGGTTTCGGGTTTCGGGTTTCGGGTTTCGGGTTTCGGGTTTCGGGTTTCGGGTTTCGGGTTTCGGGTTTCGGGTTTCGGGTTTCGGGTTTCGGGTTTCGGGTTTCGGGTTTCGGGTTTCGGGTTTCGGGTTTCGGGTTTCGGGTTTCGGGTTTCGGGTTTCGGGTTTCGGGTTTCGGGTTTCGGGTTTCGGGTTTCGGGTTTCGGGTTTCGGGTTTCGGGGGTTTCGGGTTTCGGGTTTCGGGTTTCGGGTTTCGGGTTTCGGGTTTCGGGTTTCGGGTTTTTCGGGTTTCGGGTTTCGGGTTTCGGGTTTCGGGTTTCGGGTTTCGGGTTTCGGGTTTCGGGTTTCGGGTTTCGGGTTTCGGGTTTCGGGTTTCGGGTTTCGGGTTTCGGGTTTCGGGTTTCGGGTTTCGGGTTTCGGGTTTCGGGTTTCGGGTTTCGGGTTTCGGGTTTCGGGTTTCGGGTTTCGGGTTTCGGGTTTCGGGTTTCGGGTTTCGGGTTTCGGGTTTCGGGTTTCGGGTTTCGGGTTTCGGGTTTCGGGTTTCGGGTTTCGGGTTTCGGGTTTCGGGTTTCGGGTTTCGGGTTTCGGGTTTCGGGTTTCGGGTTTCGGGTTTCGGGTTTCGGGTTTCGGGTTTCGGGTTTCGGGTTTCGGGTTTCGGGTTTCGGGTTTCGGGTTTCGGGTTTCGGGTTTCGGGTTTCGGGTTTCGGGTTTCGGGTTTCGGGTTTCGGGTTTCGGGTTTCGGGTTTCGGGTTTCGGGTTTCGGGTTTCGGGTTTCGGGTTTCGGGTTTCGGGTTTCGGGTTTCGGGTTTCGGGTTTCGGGTTTCGGGTTTCGGGTTTCGGGTTTCGGGTTTCGGGTTTCGGGTTTCGGGTTTCGGGTTTCGGGTTTCGGGTTTCGGGTTTCGGGTTTCGGGTTTCGGGTTTTTCGGGTTTCGGGTTTCGGGTTTCGGGTTTCGGGTTTCGGGTTTCGGGTTTCGGGTTTCGGGTTTCGGGTTTCGGGTTTCGGGTTTCGGGTTTCGGGTTTCGGGTTTCGGGTTTCGGGTTTCGGGTTTCGGGTTTCGGGTTTCGGGTTTCGGGTTTCGGGTTTCGGGTTTCGGGTTTCGGGTTTCGGGTTTCGGGTTTCGGGTTTCGGGTTTCGGGTTTCGGGTTTCGGGTTTCGGGTTTCGGGTTTCGGGTTTCGGGTTTCGGGTTTCGGGTTTCGGGTTTCGGGTTTCGGGTTTCGGGTTTCGGGTTTCGGGTTTCGGGTTTCGGGTTTCGGGTTTCGGGTTTCGGGTTTCGGGTTTCGGGTTTCGGGTTTCGGGTTTCGGGTTTCGGGTTTCGGGTTTCGGGTTTCGGGTTTCGGGTTTCGGGTTTCGGGTTTCGGGTTTCGGGTTTCGGGTTTCGGGTTTCGGGTTTCGGGTTTCGGGTTTCGGGTTTCGGGTTTCGGGTTTCGGGTTTTTCGGGTTTCGGGTTTCGGGTTTCGGGTTTCGGGTTTCGGGTTTCGGGTTTCGGGTTTTTCGGGTTTCGGGTTTCGGGTTTCGGGTTTCGGGTTTCGGGTTTCGGGTTTCGGGTTTCGGGTTTCGGGTTTCGGGTTTCGGGTTTCGGGTTTCGGGTTTCGGGTTTCGGGTTTCGGGTTTCGGGTTTCGGGTTTCGGGTTTCGGGTTTCGGGTTTCGGGTTTTTCGGGTTTCGGGTTTCGGGTTTCGGGTTTCGGGTTTCGGGTTTCGGGTTTCGGGTTTCGGGTTTCGGGTTTCGGGTTTCGGGTTTCGGGTTTCGGGTTTCGGGTTTCGGGTTTCGGGTTTCGGGTTTCGGGTTTCGGGTTTCGGGTTTCGGGTTTCGGGTTTCGGGTTTCGGGTTTCGGGTTTCGGGTTTCGGGTTTCGGGTTTCGGGTTTCGGGTTTCGGGTTTCGGGTTTCGGGTTTCGGGTTTCGGGTTTCGGGTTTCGGGTTTCGGGTTTCGGGTTTCGGGTTTCGGGTTTCGGGTTTCGGGTTTCGGGTTTCGGGTTTCGGGTTTCGGGTTTCGGGTTTCGGGTTTCGGGTTTCGGGTTTCGGGTTTCGGGTTTCGGGTTTCGGGTTTCGGGTTTCGGGTTTCGGGTTTCGGGTTTCGGGTTTCGGGTTTCGGGTTTCGGGTTTCGGGTTTCGGGTTTCGGGTTTCGGGTTTCGGGTTTCGGGTTTCGGGTTTCGGGTTTCGGGTTTCGGGTTTCGGGTTTCGGGTTTCGGGTTTCGGGTTTCGGGTTTCGGGTTTCGGGTTTCGGGTTTCGGGTTTCGGGTTTCGGGTTTCGGGTTTCGGGTTTCGGGTTTCGGGTTTCGGGTTTCGGGTTTCGGGTTTCGGGTTTCGGGTTTCGGGTTTCGGGTTTCGGGTTTCGGGTTTCGGGTTTCGGGTTTCGGGTTTCGGGTTTCGGGTTTCGGGTTTCGGGTTTCGGGTTTCGGGTTTCGGGTTTCGGGTTTCGGGTTTCGGGTTTCGGGTTTCGGGTTTCGGGTTTCGGGTTTCGGGTTTCGGGTTTCGGGTTTCGGGTTTCGGGTTTCGGGTTTCGGGTTTCGGGTTTCGGGTTTCGGGTTTCGGGTTTCGGGTTTCGGGTTTCGGGTTTCGGGTTTCGGGTTTCGGGTTTCGGGTTTCGGGTTTCGGGTTTCGGGTTTCGGGTTTCGGGTTTCGGGTTTCGGGTTTCGGGTTTCGGGTTTCGGGTTTCGGGTTTCGGGTTTCGGGTTTCGGGTTTCGGGTTTCGGGTTTCGGGTTTCGGGTTTCGGGTTTCGGGTTTCGGGTTTCGGGTTTCGGGTTTCGGGTTTCGGGTTTCGGGTTTCGGGTTTCGGGTTTCGGGTTTCGGGTTTCGGGTTTCGGGTTTCGGGTTTCGGGTTTCGGGTTTCGGGTTTCGGGTTTCGGGTTTCGGGTTTCGGGTTTCGGGGGTTTCGGGTTTCGGGTTTCGGGTTTCGGGTTTCGGGTTTCGGGTTTCGGGTTTCGGGTTTCGGGTTTCGGGTTTCGGGTTTCGGGTTTCGGGTTTCGGGTTTCGGGTTTCGGGTTTCGGGTTTCGGGTTTCGGGTTTCGGGTTTCGGGTTTCGGGTTTCGGGTTTCGGGTTTCGGGTTTCGGGTTTCGGGTTTCGGGTTTCGGGTTTCGGGTTTCGGGTTTCGGGTTTCGGGTTTCGGGTTTCGGGTTTCGGGTTTCGGGTTTCGGGTTTCGGGTTTCGGGTTTCGGGTTTCGGGTTTCGGGTTTCGGGTTTCGGGTTTCGGGTTTCGGGTTTCGGGTTTCGGGTTTCGGGTTTCGGGTTTCGGGTTTCGGGTTTCGGGTTTCGGGTTTCGGGTTTCGGGTTTCGGGTTTCGGGTTTCGGGTTTCGGGTTTCGGGTTTCGGGTTTCGGGTTTCGGGTTTCGGGTTTCGGGTTTCGGGTTTCGGGTTTCGGGTTTCGGGTTTCGGGTTTCGGGTTTCGGGTTTCGGGTTTCGGGTTTCGGGTTTCGGGTTTCGGGTTTCGGGTTTCGGGTTTCGGGTTTCGGGTTTCGGGTTTCGGGTTTCGGGTTTCGGGTTTCGGGTTTCGGGTTTCGGGTTTCGGGTTTCGGGTTTCGGGTTTCGGGTTTCGGGTTTCGGGTTTCGGGTTTCGGGTTTCGGGTTTCGGGTTTCGGGTTTCGGGTTTCGGGTTTCGGGTTTCGGGTTTCGGGTTTCGGGGGTTTCGGGTTTCGGGTTTCGGGTTTCGGGTTTCGGGTTTCGGGTTTCGGGTTTCGGGTTTCGGGTTTCGGGTTTCGGGTTTCGGGTTTCGGGTTTCGGGTTTCGGGTTTCGGGTTTCGGGTTTCGGGTTTCGGGTTTCGGGTTTCGGGTTTCGGGTTTCGGGTTTCGGGTTTCGGGTTTCGGGTTTCGGGTTTCGGGTTTCGGGTTTCGGGTTTCGGGTTTCGGGTTTCGGGTTTCGGGTTTCGGGTTTCGGGTTTCGGGTTTCGGGTTTCGGGTTTCGGGTTTCGGGTTTCGGGTTTCGGGTTTCGGGTTTCGGGTTTCGGGTTTCGGGTTTCGGGTTTCGGGTTTCGGGTTTCGGGTTTCGGGTTTCGGGTTTCGGGTTTCGGGTTTCGGGTTTCGGGTTTCGGGTTTCGGGTTTCGGGTTTCGGGTTTCGGGTTTCGGGTTTCGGGTTTCGGGTTTCGGGTTTCGGGTTTCGGGTTTCGGGTTTCGGGTTTCGGGTTTCGGGTTTCGGGTTTCGGGTTTCGGGTTTCGGGTTTCGGGTTTCGGGTTTCGGGTTTCGGGTTTCGGGTTTCGGGTTTCGGGTTTCGGGTTTCGGGTTTCGGGTTTCGGGTTTCGGGTTTCGGGTTTCGGGTTTCGGGTTTCGGGTTTCGGGTTTCGGGTTTCGGGTTTCGGGTTTCGGGTTTCGGGTTTCGGGTTTCGGGTTTCGGGTTTCGGGTTTCGGGTTTCGGGTTTCGGGTTTCGGGTTTCGGGTTTCGGGTTTCGGGTTTCGGGTTTCGGGTTTCGGGTTTCGGGTTTCGGGTTTCGGGTTTCGGGTTTCGGGTTTCGGGTTTCGGGTTTCGGGTTTCGGGTTTCGGGTTTCGGGTTTCGGGTTTCGGGTTTCGGGTTTCGGGTTTCGGGTTTCGGGTTTCGGGTTTCGGGTTTCGGGTTTCGGGTTTCGGGTTTCGGGTTTCGGGTTTCGGGTTTCGGGTTTCGGGTTTCGGGTTTCGGGTTTCGGGTTTCGGGTTTCGGGTTTCGGGTTTCGGGTTTCGGGTTTCGGGTTTCGGGTTTCGGGTTTCGGGTTTCGGGTTTCGGGTTTCGGGTTTCGGGTTTCGGGTTTCGGGTTTCGGGTTTCGGGTTTCGGGTTTCGGGTTTCGGGTTTCGGGTTTCGGGTTTCGGGTTTCGGGTTTCGGGTTTCGGGTTTCGGGTTTCGGGTTTCGGGTTTCGGGTTTCGGGTTTCGGGTTTCGGGTTTCGGGTTTCGGGTTTCGGGTTTCGGGTTTCGGGTTTCGGGTTTCGGGTTTCGGGTTTCGGGTTTCGGGTTTCGGGTTTCGGGTTTCGGGTTTCGGGTTTCGGGTTTCGGGTTTCGGGTTTCGGGTTTCGGGTTTCGGGTTTCGGGTTTCGGGTTTCGGGTTTCGGGTTTCGGGTTTCGGGTTTCGGGTTTCGGGTTTCGGGTTTCGGGTTTCGGGTTTCGGGTTTCGGGTTTCGGGTTTCGGGTTTCGGGTTTCGGGTTTCGGGTTTCGGGTTTCGGGTTTCGGGTTTCGGGTTTCGGGTTTCGGGTTTCGGGTTTCGGGTTTCGGGTTTCGGGTTTCGGGTTTCGGGTTTCGGGTTTCGGGTTTCGGGTTTCGGGTTTCGGGTTTCGGGTTTCGGGTTTCGGGTTTCGGGTTTCGGGTTTCGGGTTTCGGGTTTCGGGTTTCGGGTTTCGGGTTTCGGGTTTCGGGTTTCGGGTTTCGGGTTTCGGGTTTCGGGTTTCGGGTTTCGGGTTTCGGGTTTCGGGTTTCGGGTTTCGGGTTTCGGGTTTCGGGTTTCGGGTTTCGGGTTTCGGGTTTCGGGTTTCGGGTTTCGGGTTTCGGGTTTCGGGTTTCGGGTTTCGGGTTTCGGGTTTCGGGTTTCGGGTTTCGGGTTTCGGGTTTCGGGTTTCGGGTTTCGGGTTTCGGGTTTCGGGTTTCGGGTTTCGGGTTTCGGGTTTCGGGTTTCGGGTTTCGGGTTTCGGGTTTCGGGTTTCGGGTTTCGGGTTTCGGGTTTCGGGTTTCGGGTTTCGGGTTTCGGGTTTCGGGTTTCGGGTTTCGGGTTTCGGGTTTCGGGTTTCGGGTTTCGGGTTTCGGGTTTCGGGTTTCGGGTTTCGGGTTTCGGGTTTCGGGTTTCGGGTTTCGGGTTTCGGGTTTCGGGTTTCGGGTTTCGGGTTTCGGGTTTCGGGTTTCGGGTTTCGGGTTTCGGGTTTCGGGTTTCGGGTTTCGGGTTTCGGGTTTCGGGTTTCGGGTTTCGGGTTTCGGGTTTCGGGTTTCGGGTTTCGGGTTTCGGGTTTCGGGTTTCGGGTTTCGGGTTTCGGGTTTCGGGTTTCGGGTTTCGGGTTTCGGGTTTCGGGTTTCGGGTTTCGGGTTTCGGGTTTCGGGTTTCGGGTTTCGGGTTTCGGGTTTCGGGTTTCGGGTTTCGGGTTTCGGGTTTCGGGTTTCGGGTTTCGGGTTTCGGGTTTCGGGTTTCGGGTTTCGGGTTTCGGGTTTCGGGTTTCGGGTTTCGGGTTTCGGGTTTCGGGTTTCGGGTTTCGGGTTTCGGGTTTCGGGTTTCGGGTTTCGGGTTTCGGGTTTCGGGTTTCGGGTTTCGGGTTTCGGGTTTCGGGTTTCGGGTTTCGGGTTTCGGGTTTCGGGTTTCGGGTTTCGGGTTTCGGGTTTCGGGTTTCGGGTTTCGGGTTTCGGGTTTCGGGTTTCGGGTTTCGGGTTTCGGGTTTCGGGTTTCGGGTTTCGGGTTTCGGGTTTCGGGTTTCGGGTTTCGGGTTTCGGGTTTCGGGTTTTTCGGGTTTCGGGTTTCGGGTTTCGGGTTTCGGGTTTCGGGTTTCGGGTTTCGGGTTTCGGGTTTTTCGGGTTTCGGGTTTCGGGTTTCGGGTTTCGGGTTTCGGGTTTCGGGTTTCGGGTTTCGGGTTTCGGGTTTCGGGTTTCGGGTTTCGGGTTTCGGGTTTCGGGTTTCGGGTTTCGGGTTTCGGGTTTCGGGTTTCGGGTTTCGGGTTTCGGGTTTCGGGTTTCGGGTTTCGGGTTTCGGGTTTCGGGTTTCGGGTTTCGGGTTTCGGGTTTCGGGTTTCGGGTTTCGGGTTTCGGGTTTCGGGTTTCGGGTTTCGGGTTTCGGGTTTCGGGTTTCGGGTTTCGGGTTTCGGGTTTCGGGTTTCGGGTTTCGGGTTTCGGGTTTCGGGTTTCGGGTTTCGGGTTTCGGGTTTCGGGTTTCGGGTTTCGGGTTTCGGGTTTCGGGTTTCGGGTTTCGGGTTTCGGGTTTCGGGTTTCGGGTTTCGGGTTTCGGGTTTCGGGTTTCGGGTTTCGGGTTTCGGGTTTCGGGTTTCGGGTTTCGGGTTTCGGGTTTCGGGTTTCGGGTTTCGGGTTTCGGGTTTCGGGTTTCGGGTTTCGGGTTTCGGGTTTCGGGTTTCGGGTTTCGGGTTTCGGGTTTCGGGTTTCGGGTTTCGGGTTTCGGGTTTCGGGTTTCGGGTTTCGGGTTTCGGGTTTCGGGTTTCGGGTTTCGGGTTTCGGGTTTCGGGTTTCGGGTTTCGGGTTTCGGGTTTCGGGTTTCGGGTTTCGGGTTTCGGGTTTCGGGTTTCGGGTTTCGGGTTTCGGGTTTCGGGTTTCGGGTTTCGGGTTTCGGGTTTCGGGTTTCGGGTTTCGGGTTTCGGGTTTCGGGTTTCGGGTTTCGGGTTTCGGGTTTCGGGTTTCGGGTTTCGGGTTTCGGGTTTCGGGTTTCGGGTTTCGGGTTTCGGGTTTCGGGTTTCGGGTTTCGGGTTTCGGGTTTCGGGTTTCGGGTTTCGGGTTTCGGGTTTCGGGTTTCGGGTTTCGGGTTTCGGGTTTCGGGTTTCGGGTTTCGGGTTTCGGGTTTCGGGTTTCGGGTTTCGGGTTTCGGGTTTCGGGTTTCGGGTTTCGGGTTTCGGGTTTCGGGTTTCGGGTTTCGGGTTTCGGGTTTCGGGTTTCGGGTTTCGGGTTTCGGGTTTCGGGTTTCGGGTTTCGGGTTTCGGGTTTCGGGTTTCGGGTTTCGGGTTTCGGGTTTCGGGTTTCGGGTTTCGGGTTTCGGGTTTCGGGTTTCGGGTTTCGGGTTTCGGGTTTCGGGTTTCGGGTTTCGGGTTTCGGGTTTCGGGTTTCGGGTTTCGGGTTTCGGGTTTCGGGTTTCGGGTTTCGGGTTTCGGGTTTCGGGTTTCGGGTTTCGGGTTTCGGGTTTCGGGTTTCGGGTTTCGGGTTTCGGGTTTCGGGTTTCGGGTTTCGGGTTTCGGGTTTCGGGTTTCGGGTTTCGGGTTTCGGGTTTCGGGTTTCGGGTTTCGGGTTTCGGGTTTCGGGTTTCGGGTTTCGGGTTTCGGGTTTCGGGTTTCGGGTTTCGGGTTTCGGGTTTCGGGTTTCGGGTTTCGGGTTTCGGGTTTCGGGTTTCGGGTTTCGGGTTTCGGGTTTCGGGTTTCGGGTTTCGGGTTTCGGGTTTCGGGTTTCGGGTTTCGGGTTTCGGGTTTCGGGTTTCGGGTTTCGGGT
>UESW01001101.1:0-13599 GCA_900491605.1 Calamus simplicifolius
AATTAATTGTTTAGTTTTAAATACTAGAGGAATAGTTTGCCCTCTTTTATTAGAAACTATGATAAATGCTGCAACACTCCAAGCACACTTATTAGTTATAAATGTTTTAATTTTTGAAGCTTGTATCAATTAACATATCAATGGGTCAAATCCATGTAGCCTTAAAAAGGTAATTTTTTTTCTCATTGTATTTAAAGCTATTTCAGGATATTATAATCTTTCAAGCTCATTTATTGGCCCAATTAACTTAACTCAATTCATATGATCTTAAAAACTTGAGGGTTAACTTGAATAACAAGTTTTTTCAAAATTTTTTTTTCTGCCTGAGATGAGCCTATTTTGGAGTATTACATACTTTGGGCATTTCTCAATAATAATGTTGGGTGATGGGAGTTGTTTGGATGCATTGAGCTCCTCATATTATTAATATCTTATTTGTATTAAAAAATATTTATCCCATATTTTCAAACACAAGCAAGTGCAACTTATTTTTTATATATTTTGCTACTTCAACTCAATCATTTATATTTTACAAAACAATTCTCAGTCATCCCTAATTAATAGTTTAGTTTTAAATACTAGAGGAATAGTTTGCCCTCTTTTTATTAGAAACTATGATAAATGCTACAACACTCCAAGCACACCTATTAGTTCTAAATGTTTTAATAACATATTAATGGGCCAAATCCATGTGGCCTTAAAAAGGTAATTTTGATTTCTTATTTTATTTAAAGCTATTTTAGGATATTATAATCTTTCAAGCTCATTTATTGGCCCAATTAACTTAATGGCAAGCTAAATTCATATGATCTTAAAAACTTTAGGTTTAACTTGAATAACAAGTTTTTCAAAATTTTCTTGTCTTCTAGAGATGAGCCTATTTTGGAGTTTTACATACTTTTGTCATTTCTCTAGAATAATGTTGGATGATGGGAGTTGTTGGGATGCATTGAGCTCCTCATATTATTAATATCTTATTTTGAATTAAAAAATATTTACATTCCATATTTTCGAACACAAGCGAGTGCAACTTATTTTTTCTAATATTACTACTTCAACTCAATCATTTATATTTTACAAAACAATTCTCAATCATCCTAATTAATAGTTTAGTTTTAAATGCTAAGGAATAGTTTGCCCTCTTTTTATTAGAAATTGTGATAAATGCTGCAACACTCCAAGCACACCTATTAGTTCTAAATGTTTTAATTTTTGAAGCCCGCATCAATTAATATATCAATGGGCCAAATCCATGTAGCCTTCAAAAGGTAATTTTGTTTTCTCATTCTATTTAAAGCTATTTTAGGATATTATAATCTTTCAAGCTTATTTATTAGCCCAATTAACTTAATGGTAAGCTGAATTTATATGATCTTAAAAACTTGAGGGTCAACTTAAATAACAAAAGTTTTTCAAAATTTGCTTTTCTGCATGAGATGAGCCTATTTTGGAGTATTACATACTTTACATACTTTGGGCATTTCTTAAGAATAATGTTGGGTGATGGGAGTTGTTTGGATGCATTGAGCTCCTCATATTATTAATATCTTATTTTGAATTAAAAAATATTTACATCCGGTTGTTGCCAGATCACTCCCCCGAACAGATCACTCCCCTCGAACGTCCGCGAGCGTCCGATCGCCTTTTCTCGTGAGCCCGGATCTTTCGGCGAGCTTTTCGCAGTCAGGAGCCTACAAAAAGTTCTGAGGGCTAGAGATTCCGACGGGGACCCTCCGACGCTCAAGTCAGTGCTCTGGGCAACAGCCGTGAGCTTGAGGAAGCTCGAAAGAGAAAGAGAGAGAGAGCTTAAAGAAGAGCTCTCTGTAAGCGAGAATGAGCGTTTAGGAGTGTAATGAGTTCGTTCCCTCTTACCCATTTTATAGATGCTTAGAGTTTATCTGGTTTGAGTGGTTGAGGCCTCATAATGATGACTTTGGTGGGTGAAGTGTTAGAGGCTTGGGGTGCAGCCATTTGTCAAAGCCTTTAAGGTGATGGTAGCAATGGTAGAGCTTGCTTTCTTTTTTGATATGTCAGGGCTGGAGGCCAAGTCCCGTTAGAGTGGATGGCTACAGCTGGTTGGTGGTCAAGTTCCGTCACAGTGGATGGCCTTTTGATTATCCTGTATGCTTTCCTATGTGTATACGGATAGTGGTGGAGCCAGGCATGTAGGCCCCACGTATGTAGATTCTTATGCTTGTGAGCCTCCTTGCTTGTCTGGAATCGGATCGTCGTGGTCTAGAATGGAACCGTTAGGAGCCATCGAGGATGGAAGCTGGAAAAGGCCGGGATGAGCCGAGCTGGAGTGCCGAGGTGAGACGTCCATGGCCGGGAAGGAGCTAGAAGCCGAGACAAAGTCGGAGGCCGGCGCGAGATGTCTATGGCCGGGAAGGAACTAGAAGCCGGGATAAAGCTGGAGGCCGCCGAGGGAGCTTGGGGCCGAGCTGGGACAAAGCCGTCATGCCTCGGTGAGGAGACGTAGGAAGTAGGGTGGTCCAAGCGATGTCATCTAGCCTCCGTGCTAGTCTGGGCCCACCTGGAGATGCTTGGCCTTGAGCTGATGACCTAGCCAAGCTCCTTTTATGGCTACGTGCATGTCCTTTGTCGCCCCACCATGATGCTGCCCATCGTCCAGTCGGAGCTGGGATAGAGAGCTTGGAGCAGAGCCATGGACGAAGCCGTTCATGGCCGAGAGCGGAGTTAGAGAGGCTGTCCGGCATGGTGCTGGGATGCCGAGAAGAAGCGAGTGGCTGGGACAGTCATTGGAGGCAGTTGGAGGCCGTAGAGGACTTCTTTGAGACGTAGAGTCAAGAACTCCCCGCCTCGGCTTCATTACGCCATCCTTACTCATGTAAGGGTGCCAAAAGGGCCGTAGTAGCCTAAATGACTTAATGCATAAAAGGAAATAAGGCATTAAATGCCTTAGAGCAGATGGATACTCGTGGCCTTTATGAGGCCATAAATACACGAAAGAGCGTGGTTATAGAGGCGAAGCGGGAGTGCCGGCCGTGACCGATTTGGAATGCCAAGGCGAAGCAGGACGGGACGTCTACGAGGCCGAGTAGAAAAGGATCACAACCCCCTTAAAAATCTAAGGCCGACTTGGATGAGGCCGGGACAGGACGACTGGACGAGGCCGACTCGGACTTCTTCTCTTTGCGTCCGTGAAGCTCCACTCCATTAAATGCTCTCCAAGTCATTATGACCCATTAATTGCTCCAACCGGATATTAATGACGAAAGGTGGCCGTTGAAAGAACCACGCACGTAACGTTGCCCTTTTCTTTCTTTTTCTCTTTCTTCATTATGACGAGACACTTGTTGCGGAAGCAATGCCATGGACCTTCTATGAGAAAGCCGAATAGTCCAATCAGGCCGCATAGGAATTAAGCTGTTCATTAAGGCCGCGGAGGATGGCCACTTAAAAAAATCGTCTGAAAATTGCTATCTTGGGAGGATGCCCACATGGGGTCACAACTAGTCCCATCGCATCCCATATTTCCGAACACAAGCGAGTGCAACTTATTTTTTCTAACATTATGCTACTTCAACTCAATCATTTATATTTTACAAAACAATTCTCAATCATCCCTAATTAATAGTTTAGTTTTAAACACTAGAGGAATAGTTTGCCCTCTTTTTATTAGAAACTATGATAAATGCGACAACACTCCAAGCACACCTATTAGTTCTAAATGTTTTAATTTTTGAGGCCCTCATCAATTAACATATCAATGGGCCAAATTCATGTAGCCTTGAAAAGGTAATTTTGTTTTCTCATTCTATTTAAAGATATTTTAGGATATTATAACCTTTCAAGCTCATTTATTGGCCCAATTAATGGCAAGCTAAATTCTTATGATCTTAAAAACTTGAGGGTTAACTTGAATAACAAGTTTTTCAAAATTTTCTTTTCTGTCTGAGATGAGCCTATTTTGGAGTATTACATACTTTGGGCATTTCTCAAGAATAATGTTGGGTGATGGGAGTTGTTTGGATGCATTGAGCTCCTCATATTATTAATATTTTATTTTGAATTAAAAAATATTTACATCCCATATTTCCGAACACAAGCGAGTGCAACTTATTTTTTCTAATATTATGCTACTTCAACTCAATCATTTATATTTACAAATCAATTCTCAATCATCCCTAATTAATAGTTTAGTTTTAAATACTAGAGGAATAGTTTTCCTCTTTTTATTAGAAACTACGATAAATGTTGCAACACTCCAAGCACACCTATTAGTTCTAAATGTTTTAATGTTTGAAGCCCCCATCAATTAACATATCAATGGGCCAAATCCATATAGCCTTAAAAAGGTAATTTTGTTTTCTCATTCTATTTAAAGCTATTTTAGGATATTATAATCTTTCAAGCTCATTTATTGGCCCAATTAACTTAATGGTAAGCTGAATTTATATGATCTTAAAAACTTGAGGGTCAACTTGAATAACAAAAGTTTTTCAAAATTTGCTTTTCTGCCTGAGATGAGCCTATTTTGGAGTATTACATACTTTACATACTTTGGGCATTTCTCAAGAATAATGTTGGGTGATGGGAGTTGTTTGGATGCATTGAGCTCCTCATATTATTAATATCTTATTTTGAATTAAAAAATATTTACATCTGGTTGTTGCCAGATCACTCCCCTCGAACGTCCGTAAGCGTCCGATCGCCTTCTCCAGTGAGCCCGGGATCTTTCGGCGAGCTTTTCGCGGTCGGGAGCCTACAAAAAGTTCTGAGGGCTAGAGATTCCGACGGGGACCCTCCGACGCTCAAGTCAGTGCTCTGGGCAACAGCCGTGAGCTTGAGAAAGCTCGAAAGAGAAAGAGAGAGAGAGCTTAGAGAAGAGCTCTCTGAAAGCGAGAATAAGCGTTTAGGAGTGTAATGAGTTCGTTACCTGGTCGGGGGTCCCTCTTACCCATTTTATAGATGCTTAGAGTTTATCTGGTTTGAGTGGTTGAGGCCTCATAATGATGACTTTGGTGGGTGAAGTGTTAGAGGCTTGGGGTGCTGCCATTTGTCAGAGCCTTTAAGGTGATGGCAGCAATGGTAGAGCTTGCTTTCTTTTTTGATATGTCAGGCTGGAGGCCAAGTCCCGTCAGAGTGGATGGCTACAGCTGGTTGGTGGGTCAAGTTCCGTCAGAGTGTATGCGTATACGGATAGTGGTGGAGCCAGGCATGTAGGCCCACGTATGTAGATTATTATGCTTGTGAGCCTCCTTCTTGTCTGGAATCGGATCGTCGTGGTCTAGAATGGAACCGTTAGGAGCCATCGAGGATGGAAGCTGGAAAAGGCCGGGATGAGCCGAGCTGGAGTGCCGAGGCGAGACGTCCGTGGCTGGGAAGGAGCTAGAAGCCGAGACGAAGTCGGAGGCCGGGGCGAGATGTCTATGGCCGGAAAGGAACTAGAAGCCGGGACAAAGCTGGAGGCCGCCGAGGGAGCTTGGGGCCGAGCCGGGACAAAGCCGTCACGCCTTGGTGAGGAGACGTAGGAAGCAGGGTGGTCCAAGCGATGGCATCTAGCCTCCGTGCTAGTCTGGGCCCACAGATGCAGCTGATGACCTTGCCAAGCTCCTTTTATGGCTACGTGCATGTCCTTTGTTACCCCACCATGATGTGTTGCCCCACCATGATGCTACCCATCGTCGAGTCGGAGCTATGATAGAGAGCTTGGAGTAGAGCCATGGATGAAGCCGTTCATGGCCGAGAGCGGAGTTAAAGAGGCTGTCCGGCATGGTGCTGGGAGGCCGAGAAGAAGCGGGTGGCTGGGACGGTCATCCGAGGCAGTTGGAGGCTGTCGAGGACTTCTTTGAAATGTAGAGTCAAGAACTCCCTTCATTACGTCATCCTTACTCATGCAAGGGTGCCAAAAGGGCCAACATAGCAGCCATAAATGACTTAATGTGAATGAAATAAGGCATTAAATGCCTTAAAACTCGTGGCCTTTATGAGGCCATAAATGCACAAAGACAGCGTGGTTACAGAGGCGGGATGGGACATCCGTGACCGATTTGAAATGCCAAGGCTAAGCAGGACGGGACGTATGGAGTGCCGAGACAAGACGAGGCCGAGTAAAAAAAGGATCACAACCCCCTTAAAAATTTGAGGCCGACTTGAAGAGGCCGGGACATGACGAGGCCGGGAGGACGAGGACTCGGAATGCTCCATTCCATTAAATGCTCTCCAAGACATTATGACCCATTAATTGCTCCAACCAACTACCGGATATTAATGACGGAAGATGGCCGTTGAAAGAACCACGCACGTAACGTTGCCCTTTTTTTTTTTTTTTTTTCTCTTTCTTTATTATGACGAAACACTTGTTGCGGAAGCAATGCCGTGGCCGAATAGACCAATCAGGCCGCATAGGAATTAAACTGTTCAGTAGACCAATCAGGCCGCATAGGAATTAAGCTGTTCAGTAAGGCGGCCGAAGATGGCCACTTAGAAAAATCGTCTGGAAATTGCTATCTTGGGAGGATGCCCCCATGGGGTCACAACTAGTCCCATCGCATCCCATATTTTCGAACACAAGCGAGTGCAACTTATTTTTTCTAACATTATGCTACTTCAACTCAATCATTTATATTTTACAAAACAATTCTCAATCATCCCTAATTAATAGTTTAGTTTTAAACACTAGAGGAATAGTTTGCCCTCTTTTTATTAGAAACTATGATAAATGCTCCAACACTCCAAGCACACCTATTAGTTCTAAATGTTTTAATTTTTTAGGCCCGCATCAATTAACATATCAATGGGCCAAATTCATGTAGCCTTAAAAAGGTAATTTTGTTTTCTCATTCTATTTAAAGATATTTTAGGATATTATAATCTTTCGAGTTCATTTATTGGCCCAATTAACTTAATGGCAAGCTAAATTCATATGATCTTAAAAACTTGAGGTTTAATTTGAATAACAAGTTTTTCAAAATTTTCTTTTCTTCTAGAGATGGGCCTATTTTGGAGTATTACATACTTTTGGCATTTCTCTAGAATAATGTTGGATGATGGGAGTTGTTGGGATGCATTGAGCTCCTCATATTATTAATATCTTATTTTGAATTAAAAAATATTTACATTCCATATTTTTGAACACAAGCGAGTGCAACTTATTTTTTCTAATATTTTACTACTTCAACTCAATCATTTATATTTTACAAAACAATTCTCAATCATCCCTAATTAATAGTTTAGTTTTAAATGCTAGAGGAATAGTTTGCACTCTTTTTATTAGAAATTGTGATAAATTCTGCAACACTCCAAGCACACCTATTAGTTCTAAATGTTTTAATTTTTGAAGCCCGCATCAATTAATATATCAATGGGCCAAATCCATGTAGCCTTCAAAAGGTAATTTTGTTTTCTCATTCTATTTAAAGCTATTTTAAGATAATATAATCTTTCAAGCTCATTTATTAGCCCAATTAACTTAATGGCAAGCTGAATTCATATGATCTTAAAAACTTGAGGGTTAACTTGAATAACAAGTTTTTCAAAATTTTCTTTTCTACCTGAGATGAGCATATTTTGGAGTATTACATACTTTGAGCATTTCTCAAGAATAATGTTGGGTGATGGGAGTTGATTGGATGCATTGAGCTCCTCATATTATCAATATTTTATTTTGAATTAAAAAATATTTACATCCCATATTTTCGAAAACAAGCGAGTGCAACTTATTTTTTCTAATATGATGCTACTTCAACTCAATCATTTATATTTTACAAAACAATTCTCAATCATCCCTAATTAGTAGTTTAGTTTTAAATACTAGAGGAATAGTTTGCCCTCTTTTTATTAGAAACTATGATAAATGCTACAACACTCCAAGCACACCTATTAGTTCTAAATGTTTTAATGTTTGAAGCCCGCATCAATTAACATATCAATGGGCCAAATCCATGTAGCCTTAAAAAGGTAATTTTGTTTTCTCATTCTATTTAAAGCTATTTTATGATATTATAATCTTTCAAGCTCATTTATTGGCCCAATTAACTTAATGGCATGCTGAATTCATATGATCTTAAAAACTTGAGGGTTAACTTGAATAACAAGTTTCTCAAAATTTGCTTTTCTGCTTGAGATGAGCCTATTTTGGAGTATTACATACTTTGGGCATTTCTCAAGAATAATGTTGGGTGATGGGAGTTGTTTGGATGCATTGAGCTCCTCATATTATTAATATCTTATTTTAAATTAAAAAATATTTACATCCCATATTTTCGAACACAAGCGAGTGCAACTTATTTTTTCTAACATTATGTTACTTCAACTCAATCATTTATATTTTACGAAACAATTCTCAATCATCCCTAATTAATAGTTTAGTTTTAAATACTAGAGGAATAGTTTGCCCTCTTTTTATTAGAAACTATGATAATGCTGCAACACTCCAAGCACACCTATTAGTTCTAAATGTTTTAAGTTTTGAAGCCCGCATCAATTAACATATCAATGGGCCAATTCCATATAGCCTTAAAAAGGTAATTTTGTTTTCTCATTCTATTTAAAGCTATTTTAGGATAGTATAATCTTTCAAGCTCATTTATTGGCCCAATTAATGGCAAGTTGAATTCATATGATCTTAAAAACTTGAGGGTTAACTTGAATAACAAGTTTTTCAAAATCTTCTTTTCTAGCCTATTTTGGAGTATTACATGCTTTGGGCATTTCTCAAGAATAATGTTGAGTGATGGGAGTTGTTTGAATGCATTGAGGTTCTTATATTATTATAATCTTATTTTCAATTAAAAAATATTTACATCCCATATTTCCGAACACAAGCCAGTGCAACTTATTTTTTCTAATATTATGCTACTTCAACTCAATCTTTTATATTTTACAAAATAATTCTCAATCATTCCTAATTAATTGTTTAGTTTTAAATACTAGAGGAATAGTTTGCCCTCTTTTTATTAGAAACTATGATAAATGCTGCAACACTCCAAGCACACTTATTAGTTATAAATGTTTTAATTTTTGAAGCTTGTATCAATTAACATATCAATGGGTCAAATCCATGTAGCCTTAAAAAGGTAATTTTTTTTCTCATTGTATTTAAAGCTATTTCAGGATATTATAATCTTTCAAGCTCATTTATTGGCCCAATTAACTTAATGGCAAGCTGAATTCATATGATCTTAAAAACTTGAGGGTTAACTTGAATAACAAGTTTTTCAAAATTTTCTTTTTCTGCCTGAGATGAGCCTATTTTGGAGTATTACATACTTTGGGCATTTCTCAATAATAATGTTGGGTGATGGGAGTTGTTTGGATGCATTGAGCTCCTCATATTATTAATATCTTATTTTGTATTAAAAAATATTTACATCCCATATTTTCAAACACAAGCAAGTGCAACTTATTTTTTATATTATTTTGCTACTTCAACTCAATCATTTATATTTTACAAAACAATTCTCAGTCATCCCTAATTAATAGTTTAGTTTTAAATACTAGAGGAATAGTTTGCCCTCTTTTTATTAGAAACTATGATAAATGCTACAACACTCCAAGCACACCTATTAGTTCTAAATGTTTTAATAACATATTAATGGGCCAAATCCATGTGGCCTTAAAAAGGTAATTTTGATTTCTTATTTTATTTAAAGCTATTTTAGGATATTATAATCTTTCAAGCTCATTTATTGGCCCAATTAACTTAATGGCAAGCTAAATTCATATGATCTTAAAAACTTTAGGTTTAACTTGAATAACAAGTTTTTCAAAATTTTCTTGTCTTCTAGAGATGAGCCTATTTTGGAGTTTTACATACTTTTGTCATTTCTCTAGAATAATGTTGGATGATGGGAGTTGTTGGGATGCATTGAGCTCCTCATATTATTAATATCTTATTTTGAATTAAAAAATATTTACATTCCATATTTTCGAACACAAGCGAGTGCAACTTATTTTTTCTAATATTATACTACTTCAACTCAATCATTTATATTTTACAAAACAATTCTCAATCATCCTAATTAATAGTTTAGTTTTAAATGCTAAAGGAATAGTTTGCCCTCTTTTTATTAGAAATTGTGATAAATGCTGCAACACTCCAAGCACACCTATTAGTTCTAAATGTTTTAATTTTTGAAGCCCGCATCAATTAATATATCAATGGGCCAAATCCATGTAGCCTTCAAAAGGTAATTTTGTTTTCTCATTCTATTTAAAGCTATTTTAGGATATTATAATCTTTCAAGCTTATTTATTAGCCCAATTAACTTAATGGTAAGCTGAATTTATATGATCTTAAAAACTTGAGGGTCAACTTAAATAACAAAAGTTTTTCAAAATTTGCTTTTCTGCATGAGATGAGCCTATTTTGGAGTATTACATACTTTACATACTTTGGGCATTTCTTAAGAATAATGTTGGGTGATGGGAGTTGTTTGGATGCATTGAGCTCCTCATATTATTAATATCTTATTTTGAATTAAAAAATATTTACATCCGGTTGTTGCCAGATCACTCCCCCGAACAGATCACTCCCCTCGAACGTCCGCGAGCGTCCGATCGCCTTTTCTCGTGAGCCCGGGATCTTTCGGCGAGCTTTTCGCAGTCAGGAGCCTACAAAAAGTTCTGAGGGCTAGAGATTCCGACGGGGACCCTCCGACGCTCAAGTCAGTGCTCTGGGCAACAGCCGTGAGCTTGAGGAAGCTCGAAAGAGAAAGAGAGAGAGAGCTTAAAGAAGAGCTCTCTGTAAGCGAGAATGAGCGTTTAGGAGTGTAATGAGTTCGTTCCCTCTTACCCATTTTATAGATGCTTAGAGTTTATCTGGTTTGAGTGGTTGAGGCCTCATAATGATGACTTTGGTGGGTGAAGTGTTAGAGGCTTGGGGTGCAGCCATTTGTCAAAGCCTTTAAGGTGATGGTAGCAATGGTAGAGCTTGCTTTCTTTTTTGATATGTCAGGGCTGGAGGCCAAGTCCCGTTAGAGTGGATGGCTACAGCTGGTTGGTGGTCAAGTTCCGTCACAGTGGATGGCCTTTTGATTATCCTGTATGCTTTCCTATGTGTATACGGATAGTGGTGGAGCCAGGCATGTAGGCCCCACGTATGTAGATTCTTATGCTTGTGAGCCTCCTTGCTTGTCTGGAATCGGATCGTCGTGGTCTAGAATGGAACCGTTAGGAGCCATCAAGGATGGAAGCTGGAAAAGGCCGGGATGAGCCGAGCTGGAGTGCCGAGGTGAGACGTCCATGGCCGGGAAGGAGCTAGAAGCCGAGACAAAGTCGGAGGCCGGCGCGAGATGTCTATGGCCGGGAAGGAACTAGAAGCCGGGATAAAGCTGGAGGCCGCCGAGGGAGCTTGGGGCCGAGCTGGGACAAAGCCGTCATGCCTCGGTGAGGAGACGTAGGAAGTAGGGTGGTCCAAGCGATGTCATCTAGCCTCCGTGCTAGTCTGGGCCCACCTGGAGATGCTTGGCCTTGAGCTGATGACCTAGCCAAGCTCCTTTTATGGCTACGTGCATGTCCTTTGTCGCCCCACCATGATGCTGCCCATCGTCCAGTCGGAGCTGGGATAGAGAGCTTGGAGCAGAGCCATGGACGAAGCCGTTCATGGCCGAGAGCGGAGTTAGAGAGGCTGTCCGGCATGGTGCTGGGATGCCGAGAAGAAGCGAGTGGCTGGGACAGTCATTTGGAGGCAGTTGGAGGCCGTAGAGGACTTCTTTGAGACGTAGAGTCAAGAACTCCCCGCCTCGGCTTCATTACGCCATCCTTACTCATGTAAGGGTGCCAAAAGGGCCGTAGTAGCCTAAATGACTTAATGCATAAAAGGAAATAAGGCATTAAATGCCTTAGAGCAGATGGATACTCGTGGCCTTTATGAGGCCATAAATACACGAAAGAGCGTGGTTATAGAGGCGAAGCGGGAGTGCCGGCCGTGACCGATTTGGAATGCCAAGGCGAAGCAGGACGGGACGTCTACGAGGCCGAGTAGAAAAGGATCACAACCCCCTTAAAAATCTAAGGCCGACTTGGATGAGGCCGGGACAGGACGACTGGACGAGGCCGGACTTCTTCTCTTTGCGTCCGTGAAGCTCCACTCCATTAAATGCTCTCCAAGTCATTATGACCCATTAATTGCTCCAACCGGATATTAATGACGAAAGGTGGCCGTTGAAAGAACCACGCACGTAACGTTGCCCTTTTCTTTCTTTTTCTCTTTCTTCATTATGACGAGACACTTGTTGCGGAAGCAATGCCATGGACCTTCTATGAGAAAGCCGAATAGTCCAATCAGGCCGCATAGGAATTAAGCTGTTCATTAAGGCCGCGGAGGATGGCCACTTAGAAAAATCGTCTGAAAATTGCTATCTTGGGAGGATGCCCACATGGGGTCACAACTAGTCCCATCGCATCCCATATTTCCGAACACAAGCGAGTGCAACTTATTTTTTCTAACATTATGCTACTTCAACTCAATCATTTATATTTTACAAAACAATTCTCAATCATCCCTAATTAATAGTTTAGTTTTAAACACTAGAGGAATAGTTTGCCCTCTTTTTATTAGAAACTATGATAAATGCGACAACACTCCAAGCACACCTATTAGTTCTAAATGTTTTAATTTTTGAGGCCCTCATCAATTAACATATCAATGGGCCAAATTCATGTAGCCTTGAAAAGGTAATTTTGTTTTCTCATTCTATTTAAAGATATTTTAGGATATTATAACCTTTCAAGCTCATTTATTGGCCCAATTAATGGCAAGCTAAATTCTTATGATCTTAAAAACTTGAGGGTTAACTTGAATAACAAGTTTTTCAAAATTTTCTTTTCTGTCTGAGATGAGCCTATTTTGGAGTATTACATACTTTGGGCATTTCTCAAGAATAATGTTGGGTGATGGGAGTTGTTTGGATGCATTGAGCTCCTCATATTATTAATATTTTATTTTGAATTAAAAAATATTTACATCCCATATTTCCGAACACAAGCGAGTGCAACTTATTTTTTCTAATATTATGCTACTTCAACTCAATCATTTATATTTACAAATCAATTCTCAATCATCCCTAATTAATAGTTTAGTTTTAAATACTAGAGGAATAGTTTTCCTCTTTTTATTAGAAACTACGATAAATGTTGCAACACTCCAAGCACACCTATTAGTTCTAAATGTTTTAATGTTTGAAGCCCCCATCAATTAACATATCAATGGGCCAAATCCATATAGCCTTAAAAAGGTAATTTTGTTTTCTCATTCTATTTAAAGCTATTTTAGGATATTATAATCTTTCAAGCTCATTTATTGGCCCAATTAACTTAATGGTAAGCTGAATTTATATGATCTTAAAAACTTGAGGGTCAACTTGAATAACAAAAGTTTTTCAAAATTTGCTTTTCTGCCTGAGATGAGCCTATTTTGGAGTATTACATACTTTACATACTTTGGGCATTTCTCAAGAATAATGTTGGGTGATGGGAGTTGTTTGGATGCATTGAGCTCCTCATATTATTAATATCTTATTTTAATTAAAAAATATTTACATCTGGTTGTTGCCAGATCACTCCCCTCGAACGTCCGTAAGCGTCCGATCGCCTTCTCCAGTGAGCCCGGGATCTTTCGGCGAGCTTTTCGCG
>UESW01001102.1:0-13594 GCA_900491605.1 Calamus simplicifolius
ACACATGCCCTTCAGGCAATTGGCAGCACGGCAGGATCAGCCACTGGGGTTTACACCCCTTCGCCTCGAGGGGTGGGCCGCTTCATCTCAGGGGCGAGGGGGCTTGATGTAGCTGATCAAACCTCATTAGGGATAACGGAGAAATAAATGACGGAGCCCCCACATCAGCTTCCGAGGCCCCCTTGGCCTCCAAGGCCCCCTCGGCCTCGGTCTCGGCCCTCACATCCTCTCAGCCTCGGCCTCGAATCTCGCATCCCCTCGACCTCGGCCTTGGACCTCACGCCCCCTCGTCCTCAACCCCAGACCTCGCGTCCCCTCGGCCTCGGCCCTGGACCTCGCATCCCCTCGGCCTCAGGCCCAAGGCCCCCTGGCTTCGGACCTCATGTCCCACCCTTGAGCCACCCGACATGCCCATGTAGTACAGCCGCTGCAGACGGCCACGTGGCCCACTACTTGTCTGCAATAGCGCGTGGCCACAACCCGTAACGGTGCATGCCTGACACGATGGGCTCACCTGCCACCGGTAGCGCTGCACCTGGTAGGCAGCTGACGGAGCAAGATACCTCAGACATGCTCAATATCGGTTGCGACCTATCACTATCAGCCCAGCCATTCGTCCACTACCAGACAACGGCATCTCAAAATGAACCACCTTTTGGAAGCGAAAAAAGGGACCCTCGGACAGGTATAAATCCCACACTCACAACGATGAGGGGGATCTGAACTCAAGTTCTCTAACTATCTTTTCTGATAGTTCTTTTCTTAGCTGTTCCCAAGTTACTTACTTGAGCGTTGGAGGGTCCCCACCGGTGCAACCGGTCTCCGGGGACTTTCTTGCAGGATCTTCGAGGAGAAGGATCTCCATCTCCCGACGTTGGAGAAAGGCAACTTGGTGTCAACAAACACATGTATGTTATTATTGCTACATATTTTTATTCTTCGACTTGAGAATGAAATGACAGCACAAGATCGGATGGCATCCTTCTATCCTCATAGACCTGCAAAATAAGTCAGTGAAAATCCTTAGCCACAGAAGATGCAAAGAAGATTTTGTAGGGGAGAAGAGAGGAAGAGAGATTTCTTAGAGTGGTCATGATCTCTTGCCTTTCTGCTGAGGGCTCTCAAGGCCTACTATTTAAAGAAAGTAGATATGATAAGTCGTTACCTGATTTTTTGAGAGATGTTATGAAAGTTGGATGACAAGACCGAATTTAATGTATATCTTATTAGGAAGATTCGTGATTATGCAAATCATGAAAAGAAAACCTTATCTAGCTCCCATTTCTATTTATGAGGGATTATTTTGGGAAGGACTTCCGAGATTCTTGTGATTCTTGATTGGCATGGCATGGGCCAAAGGTCGGCAAAGGGGAGGTCAGTCAGGTGACTTTGGACTGTTGAAGTCTGGTTACTCTAGCTTGGCGAGACTTGGTGAAGCCGAGGTTAGTCAGCCGAGGTTCGGTCTAGCAAGGTAGAGATACCGAAGCAGTAGGTCACCGAGGCATCTTTCAGCTCATAAAGGTCGACCACAATCCAAACATGAGTCTGATTCGTTTGTCGATTTATACAAAGACTTTTTTACCTTATTTAAGCGTGGAACACTCCTTGAATGAAGAATTTTTAGAAGTTTTATTTGTACTAAATATTTAGAAAAATTTAAAGTCTCTTTGGTTACTTTCACGAGAGAATTTGTAAAATTTCATAAAATTTAAAATATTTTAAGTAGTCATTATAAATTTCACCTCTTGAGGTGTCATTTACAATCGCTCCTAAAAATTCACTTGAAAGTAATTAAAATATTTTATTTATTTACATGCCAAAATATTACATAAATTATAAAATTTTATTGACATAAATATATATTTTATTTCACATTAGATATATATTTAAATAATTTTATAATTATATTTTATATATTTATTAAATTATTTAATAAATATCTATTATATCAATATTAAATTATTTAATAATTCTATTAATTAATGTCATTTATTTATTGATAAATAAATATTAAATAAATAAAAAATATTTATTACAAATAATAATCTTGTTAATAATATTTATTAAATAAATTATTAATAATATATACTACTAATATAGATATTATAAATCAAAATATTAATTAATTAAATTAATATTTAATTTTTATTTATGTAATTAAATATCATTTTTCTATTTTTATAACAATAAATATTTATATTTTAATTTATATATTTTATATATATTTATAATAATTTTATTTTTAATTAAATAAAATATTCATTTTAAAATTTAAATTTAATTAAAAAATTTTAAGATTATTTATAAATATTTTTATTTTATATTAAATAATTATGTAAATATAGCATTAAATACTTACATAAATATTAATATTTTAAATATATTAATATGTAAATAAAGTTAATAAGTAATATTTAAATTTTAGCAATACAATATTAATATTGAAATAATAAATATCGATGAGTATTTGAAATAAAAATAAATATTATTGCATAAATATTAAATATTTACATAAAAATATTAAAATATTTATTTAAAATTACATGAATTTATATAATATTACATAATAATTTTTATTGAAACTTTACAATTCTTAGACAAAATTTTATTTTCAAGAGCAACGATCAACATAAAGAATTGCGAAATTTTGGAATTCTAAAATGCTACATTTTAAATTTTAGAAATTTTTAAAATGCCTCATCCCAATATAACCTAAATGAATTGCATCTAAGTTTCATCTTTTAATTAAGAATTTACTTAGCACCATTATTTTTGTTCAACTCTGCTTGATTCTAATATATTCTTCCTCCTTTTGCATATATTGTTGTGATTCTTTCCCATTCTCTTCAATGTCTTCAATAATCACTTTTTGTAAACAGATTTTCCTTGGGAAATGATGGAGGAGATGTTTCAAAAAAAAAAAAAAGATAGAAAATATATTCTAATTACAAAATCCATGGAACTAATATATATATATATATATATATATATATCTGAAAGTTATGATAATATGGTTAAAAAATATATGCTCTTTGTAATCTATGCAACGGGCCCATTAATTGTGCTCTTGGATGTGCTGCCTGAATTTATGGATCAACTAAAAACTTGCCCCGGTTGGAAGCGAATAAGTCAGCTGATGGTGGTTGATAAGTTATCAGGATTGTTTTGGGTATCAATTGGCTTGACAGTGCTTGCTTGCACTGGCCATCTATGTTGCCCAACCCAATTGGATGTTTGTCCATGGGTGAAAGTTCTCTATGAGCGAAAGCAACATGTCTTGAGGTTGAACCAAGAGGTCATTTCATTCATCATAATTTATTTTAATAATTTAAGATTATCATGCAGATATCTTATATTATCATGCTTAGCAATTAGATATGATAATGTAAGTGGTAATATTTAATTCTTAATAATCTAAGATTATTATAAATATCCTAATTTAATTTTCATATGAAAGATGAGAATATGAGATTTAAAGTCTAGTAACTTTTAAGTTATAACATTGACTTCGTATGACTCAAATGGCTCTAGCAGGATATGTAGGCATGAGTCCTAATTGCATTCTAGGGTTCAATAAGGTAAAAATCTTATCACATCATTTGCCTATAGGTTAATAAAAGTTGGTGGAAATAAGGATGACCAGATTGCAAAAATGATAACGTTCCTTACATTAACTTGCCTTTTAGATATTTCGTTTCCCTTGGTGCAGAATCAAGGGGAGGAGATACCTTTAGCCTTTGAACTGATGATCCTAAAGGATTTAGAAAATATGAGAACATCAAAGAAAACTCTGTTGCACCAACTAGTATGCAACTCATTTTCAGAAATTGAGCTTGCCATGTCTTTATTTTGATAAATATTTTTTTTTATGATTCAAACTGTATTTCATCAAACTTGTCCTGCCTTACATCTTCTTTTGTTGTTTATTTCTTTCAGACTCACATGGTGTACTCTGAGCATGATGCAGACTTTTTTGCTCCAAGTAAACAGGCACTCATAGCATATACACTTAGGAAGATTTTAATAGATAGGAGGGCATAGTTACATTTCCTTGTATTTGTCTAATAATATTGATTTGAACACAGTTGAATGAAGAAGCTGCTAGCTTAGACTGGACAAAATCAAGAAGTCACACCCTGAGTAGTAACAAGATCACTGGTCATCATGAGGAAGAGCAGCGATAGTAATGGTCGAAAGCAAGAATGTTTAATACATTGGTAACCGCCAGTGCATCATGCATCTGTGGCTGCTGCCTACAATCATTTCTTAAATGCTCCCTTTGTTACTGGGTTGGTGGGACACCAAGAAACGACGCAACATTCTTTGATCGATGACCGCAAAACATTTACAACAATCAGACCTGATCCTGATGATGATAAGCTGAAAGATAATCAGGAAAATAAACAGGCTGAACCCGGCCCAGACGAGTGCACGAGCGATGCATAATGATGTTATGCATGTTGATTACATTATGACAACAGTGAGCCCTCTTCTGAAACTTCTATGGTTGATAAGCATAATAAGCCAGATCCTAAAGATCGTCTAGATAATGAATGGATGTTCAAACCTGATCCTGATGACTGATTCCATAGCCACTGAAACCATTAAGGATGCAAAACAAATGAAATATACCTACGTGCGAGAGAAGCTTGCCGAACCTAATCCTGATAAATGTGCTAAAGAAATGGTTTTGGAAACTGGCAGCAAGACGGATCCTTGAGCTCAAGCTCTCTAGGCAACTGAAACTTTGAAGGTAGAGCCTGAACCAGATGACTAGTTGGGCGGATTGGACCACCATGAACTACAAAGAATTGAAGAGCTTATAGCTGTCGTCTATACATGTCTTTGGAGGGCCATTGAAATGTTCCAAAACTAAAGTGACACCCGCAGAGGCTATCTCAGCCCTTCAAACATTTTTCAAGATTTCGAATGTCATTGGCTAATCAGATGTTAATTAAAGTGATCGATTGCAGGACTATTGTAACCTTTTTTGTGAATTGTGAAATGAAGGGCAAGCACATTGCCTATGAAGCTGCAAGAACAAACGCTTGAAGTTGAATACAATGACATTGGTGGATTGACTCCCTTTTTGTAGAAAAGATAATAATAAAATAAAATAAAACATCATGATTTTTAACAGCTTATTTCGTTACATATAGAAGAGAAGCAATCTCATAGCATAACATAAGATGGTTTGTCTGTTCGTTGAAGTTGCAACACAAAGCTTTCAGTGGAAAGGGAAACCGCGGTCCATCAACAAAATGCATGAGCACTGGAAAGACGCTTGTGCTGCTATCAAGGAAACCGAATGAAGCTGAAGGAAATCTCACGATGCATCAAGAACAAGAAAATGAAAACTCGTGATGATGAAACAGGAAGGTTACCTCTGACAGCATTATAAACCGAGTCAGAAATCATTCTATGATGATGGAGGGCACATGACTTATCGCAACCCAATCCTGGCCATCATCTTCCCGAACTCTATCACGAAATGCTGCAGGCATCTCCACCAGCTCTAGTACCTTCAGCGTAGTGACATATCTTAGTCCTTGTGGAAGCTGTTGACTTTTGACATTTGAAAAGTATATAAAAAAAAAAACTTCAGTTAAGGCCCCACGCGAGCATTTAAAGCTCGCTAGCTATCCGAACGCTAGCGAGCTTCGTGGAACGCTTAACGCTTGAGCGTTTGCTCAAGGGTTTCATCTTTTTCTCCGTTCAAGAAGGAACGGTAACATAGCCTAACGGTTTAAAATATTATATATATATATATATATTCTAAAGAAATTTAAAGTAGAAAAAGAAAATCCAAATCCTAAAAGATTTATTGAGAATATTCTGCAAATCCTTAGAGTTGTCCTTGGAGCTGGGAGTCTATCTGCTTGGAGTTGGGAGTTTGTCTCCTATTGCTGAAAGTGCTGTTGGAGTTGAGAGTTAGTCTCAACCTATTTGTCTCAACCTTGTGAAAGCTAGTGGTAAAAAGTGTATTTAACTATTTTATTGTTATATTTTATTTGGACATCTCAAGAATTATTAGGTTTGCACCTCCATCCGATCGTGCTCACGGTAGGAGGATCGAATCGAGTTGGGTCATTGTACCTTGGGAACAAATCGCCAACAACCCGCACGAGGAGGCAAAAACTTGTCCTTAGGGCAGTGTCTAACACGCCTAAACCAGTTTAATTCCTTTTAACTTTAATTTAGATTTTAAATTTAAATTTTAGATTAATTATTCTAGCATTTTCTAAAAAGGTTTTTTTTTCAAAAATCAAAACAATTTTTCTAACAGCTAAGGATAAGTTTTTCCTATCATTAGAAATGCTAGATTTTATTATAAGTAATTTCATTTAAAAAAAAGGAGTTTTGAATTAAAATTCAAAATTCAAATTTGAAATTCAAATTTTGAAAAAAAAAAAGAAACTCAAATTCAAAATTGACTTATTTGAGTTAATTTTTGCTTAGTGGTTTTATTATAATTGCAAGTAGTTTCTAGATTTAATTCTTTTGAATTTAAATTTAAAATCTAGAAATATCTAAAAAATCATTAATTTAAAAAATTCAAATACTTTTGATTGTGCAGAACGAATTAAGAAACCAACCTTTTCAAAATGGGTTCTAATGATCTTAGTGCAATTAAACTTGAAAAATTCAATGGATTATTCTTTAGAAGGTGGCAAAGTCAAGTGAAATACTGGCTTACCACTTTAGGTTTATTTTCTGCCATAGAATTATCAGATCCCAAATCTAATACTCAACAAGGTTCTTCTAGTATAGTTGATACCTCATCTTCATCAAAAACACCCCAAGAAATAGATTTTTATTGTAGACATAGAATTTAAGTGCCCTATTGATAATCTGTATGTTGTCTACCTTCCTACTAAAACTGCTAAGAAACTATGGGATGCTCTTGAGGCTGAATATGGGATGGTTGATGTTGATCTAGATAGATTCAGTATCTCAAAATTTAGAAAGTACATAATGGTAGATTCCAAACCCATTAGTATTCAAATTCATGAATTCCAAGATTTTCTTAGAAAGTCTAAGTTGACTGGCTGTAGTTTTTCTGAAAACTATAAGGTCCAAGCCTTAGTAGATGCCCTTCCACCATCTTGGTTATCCTTTGCTTGAGAGCTAAGTCATAAGCAAGGTAGCTTGACTCTAACAGAAGTGATTAACTCTATTAGGATTGAAGAAGAACACCGGCTTAAGCTCAATCAAAATCAAAAGATCGACCTTGACCTAAAATTCATCTGACCGAGTCAATTCCAACTCCAAATCAATTCAAACCTAAGGAAAAGAATTTTAAGAAAAAGAATTCCAATCTAGATCCAACCAATCATACAAACCTCCTCAGAACTGATCAAATCAGAACCGACCAAATCAGAAGTCAAAGAATTATAAAGGCAGGTTCTGCTTTGTATGCAGAAAGACAAATCATGTGGCGAAGGACTGCTATCACCAAAGAATGAACCATTGAGAAAATCATCTAAACCACAAGTTAACATGGTTGAGAGTGGCACTGAGTCTTCTTTAAGGTCGGTAAATTCAAAATTCTTATTAACTCAATCCAATCTTCTTGTGATTGATGGCTTGATTCAGGAGCTAATGTTCATATTTGTTTTGATCGCTCCTGGTTCTCCACCTTTCAAGAATCAAGTGGAGGAGGTGTGACACTTGGGAATAATTCTTCAGCACAAGTGCTTGGGAAAGGTCAAGTGGATCTAAAGATGACATCTAGAAAGATCCTAGTCCTTTATAAAGTGCTGTTAGTTCCTAGTGTTAGAAGAAATTTGATTAGTGGATCTCTTCTTATATCTAGAAGATATAAATTGTTCAAGAGTCAAATAAAGTTGTAATTACTCGTAATAATGAGTTTGTTGGTAAAGGTTTTGTATGTGAAGGTCTTTTTAAATTAAATGTATCCTCTAAGTTATCTAATAAAAGTTCTCTTCTTTTTAATGTTGAATCTTCAAATGTTTGGCATAGTAGACTTGGTCATGTGAATTTTGATCGTATTCATTACATGACAAATCTTAATCTAATTCCTAAAGTTTATATTGATAGAAAGTTTAAATGTGAGATTTGTATTCAAGCTAAGATGCCTAGAAAACCTTTTAAATCAGTAAATAGGAGTTCAACGCTTCTTGAATTAGTCCATAGCGTGTATGTGACTCTACCAAGTTTCCTACATGGGAGGAAGTCGTTACTTTGTAACATTCATAGATGACTTCTCTCGATATTGTTACATATATTTGATACAATCTAAGGATGAAGTATTAGATAAGTTTAAGATTTATAAGGTAGAAGCTGAAACCCAAACTGAGAAAAGCTTAAGAAATTTAGGTCAGATCGCAGTGGTGAATATACCTCAAATGAAATGACTCTATTTTGTCAAGAATATGGGATTATTCATGAAGTTACACCACCATACTCTCCTCAGTCCAATGGTGTAGCTGAATAAAAAAATCGTACGTTAATGGATATGGTTAATTCAATGTTAATAAGTTTAGGTGTACCCGAGAACTTGTGGGGGGAAGCTCTTTTAGCTGCATGTTTATTTTAAATAGGATACCCTTTAAGGATAGTCCTAAAACACCTTTTGAGCTTTGGAAAGGTAGAACACACAGGCTAGATTATCTTAAAGTGTGGGGATGCTTAGCTAAGGTAGGAATACCTGAACCTAAGAGAAGAAAAATAGGACCTAAAATCGTAAATGCTATCTTTATAGGTTATTCCTTAGATAGCAGTACAAATAGGTTCCTAGTGATAAACTCTGATATAAGTGGCATCTCAAATAATACTCTTATTGAATCAAGAGATGCTACTTATTTGAAAATGTTTTTCCTTTCAAGAACCAAGTACCAAATCAACTTTCTTCTAATCCTTTCTTGGTTCATGATTCTTTTAAAGCTGGGTCCTCTAATGAGTCAAAGAAAAGGAAAGATCTAATCCTGAAGGTAGACCTTCTGAACTTAGAAAAAGTTCAAGGATAAGGAAAGAAAAAGACCTTGATGAAGGTTTCTTTACTTTCCTAGTCGAAGTGAACCTTCTTCTTTTCAGAGGCGATGACTTCTCTTGGAAGGAAGCTATTCTTTCTGTTTAATTCAATCTTACAAAATGAAACCTGGATCTTATCTGATTTACCCCTTGGAAGCAAACCTTTAGGGTGTAAGTGGTATTTAAGAAGAAATTTAGACCTGATGGTTCAATAGAAAAGTATAAGGCTAGATTAGTAGCCAAAGGGTATAACCAAAAGAAGGGTTAGATTTCTTTGATACATATTCTCCTGTAGCTAGAATAACAACCCTTAGATCACTTCTTGCCATTGATTCCATTCATAAGTTAATCATTCATCAAATGGATGTGAAGACTACGTTCCTAAATGGAGATCTTGAGGAGGAGATCTATATGGAACTGCCTGAAGGTTTTGTTGTAAGGGATAAGAAGACAAGGTTTGTAAACTTATCAAGTCCCTTTATGGTCTTAAAGAGGCTCCTAAACAATGGCATGAGAAATTTGATCAAATTATTCTATCTTTGGATTTCAAATCAATAATCATGATAGGTGTGTATTCTAAGATCATTGATAATGATTGTGTAATTCTTTGCTTATATGTTGATGATATTTTAATTTTTGGAACATCTTTTGAAATTATTTCAAGTGTTAAATCTTTCCTCTCTTCTAAGTTTGACATGAAAGATTTAGGTGAAGCGGATGTAATCCTAGGGATGAAGCTTATCAAGTCACATGAAGGGATAGCTCTCTCTCTTTCTCATTCTATGGAAAAAATGATCAGGAAGTTTGGTTATTCCAATCTTAAATCAATATCTACTCCTTTTGATCCTAGCTTTCACCTGAAGAAAAATTTATGTGACCCAGTTAATCAATTAAAATATTCTCAAATTATAGGATCTCTCTTGTATGTAGCAAATAGGACAAGACCTGATATTGCCTATGTCGTAGGAAGGCTTAGTAGATATAATCAAAATCTTGATCAATCTCATTGGGTAGCCTTAGAAAGAGTGTTCCAATATTTATAGGGAAACTTAATCTCTCCTTGATGTTCACTGATTACCCTGAGGTGGTTGAGGGTTACAGTGATGCTAATTGGGTCACTGATTCTCATGATTTAAATCAACCACCGGATATGTTTTTCTTCTTGGTGGTGCTGCTATGCTTGGGGATCCACTAGGCAAACTATTATTTCTAGAAGCACCATGGAGGCCGAGTTGATAGCTCTGGATACCACCTATAACGATGCAGAGTGGATAAAAAATCTAATATCAGAGCTACCTTTGGTACCTAAGCCAATTTCAGCTATATCAATCCATTGTGATAATAAGGCCGCAATTGAACTGACAAATCAAAAGAGTACCAATAAAAAGATGAATCACCATATATGGCTTCGTCATAAGTCTATAAGACAACATAAGAAAAATGATATTATCTCTTTGGAATTTGTCAAATCTGAGAATAATTTGGTAGATCAATTAACCAAGGGATTATCTAGGATTCGAGTCCTAGATTCATCGAGGGGGATGGGGCTTAAGCCCATTATTTGGTCACCAGCAGTGGATACCTGATGTAGGGCGATATTCAAAATGACTGCAACTCAAGAACGATCTAATCTACGAGAAAAGAATTCGTCCAGGTTTGGTTCGAATCTTGACAAGAAAAGGGAAAATTTTGAATTTTGATCACTCACAATCCGAAATTTAAAGGAAGAGCAATTGAATTTTCAATTCAATTGTTTTGAATCAGAAAAAAAAAAAGAAAACATTCATCTCCATTCAAGAGAAAAAAAAAAGGAAAAAAAAAAACAGCGTCTTTCTTCTCTGCCTTCTGACGGCCGCCCAAAACCAACCTAAATAAAAGAGATAAAACCCTAACATCATAAGTTTAGAAAAATTACAACTATGCCATTAAAAACGAAAAAGGCCCAAAACTCCTATCAGACGAGCCCGGATGGCCAAAATCCACAGCAGCTCATGGCCAACGGCATGACTTTGAATCAGCAGTCCGTTTCCATGTGACCAGCCAAGTTTGGGCCCAATCCGACACATTTTCAAGCCCGTTTGTTCTGCAACCTCTTGGACCTTCGTAGATTATCTGGTGTGGTCTTCCCTGACGTGGCCTGCTGACTCTGGGTTGCTGGTACAGGAACATCCAAGGACTGGTTCGACTGACCCGAACTCTGGTCCGAACTGATGTCCTCATCACTCTCCCCTTCCTCTGAAAAGCTTGACCTCAAGCTCGAATTCTCTCCTGCATAAGGGGTCAGATGCCGAATGTTGAACACATCCGAAATGAAGACATCATCTGGTAACTCAACCCGATAGGCATTGTCACCAAATTTCTCCAATACCTGGCATGGACCTATCTTCTTCGGCTTGAGCTTCGTTAAAGCTCCCTGTGGATACCGCTCCCTCGGTAAGTAAACCCATACCAAATCGCCCACTTCAAAGGACTGTTGCCGACGCTGCTGATCAGCTTTCGCCTTGTATTTGGCGTAAGTCTGCTCCAATTTGGCTCTAACAGTCGCATGTATCTCCTGCAAGTCAGACACTCTATCTTCGACCTTCTGACTCACCTTCTCTGGCGACTCAACTGGCAGAACATCCAAAGGACCTCTTGGCAAGAACCCAAACAGTATCTGAAACGGAGCAAACCCTGTAGAACGGTTCACTGAAGAGTTGAACTCAAACTCAATCTTCGGCAAACACAAATCCCAGCTCCTGAATTCATGCACATTTGCCCGCAACAGATTACCCAAGCTACGGTTGACAACTTCAGTCTGTCCATCCGTCTGAGGATGATAAGGACTGCTGAATTTCAACTTTGTGCCCAACTTCTTCCACAGCTCTCGCCAGAAGTGTCCCATAAACTTGCTGTCCCTGTCTGACACTATGGATGCCGGTATACCAAAATGCCGAACCACTGAAGCAAAATATAAGTCAGCAACCTTTGACGCATCAAAAGTGGTTTTGCATGGCAAGAAACACGCCACCTTACTGAACCGATCCACAATCACCATAATCGAATCCAGTCCCCTTGCTGTCCGCGGCAATCCTACAACAAAGTCCATAGAAACATCTCGCCATGGTGCCTCTGGGATAGGTAAAGGCGTGTACATACCTTGGTTCGTGTCTGTCCCCTTCGACTCTTGACACAACCTGCACCTCTTCACAAAAGCCTTGACATCTCGGTCAAGACCAGGCCAATAAAACCGCTGCCGAATCAACCAGGCTGTTTTATCCCTTCCGAAGTGACCCTGGTTATGCAGTTCCTGGATGATCAACACACGAAGAGACGTATCAGGAACACATAAGCAGTTACCTCGAAACAAATATCCATCATGGAGAACGAAATCAGTTCGCTCCCCCGCCTCAATTTTGGCCAAAATCCCCTTGAAGTGCTCATCCACACGAATGTCCTCCCTTACACTCTCAAAGCCGAGAGTGTACACATGCATAGCGCCAATCAACAAGCTCCGCCTACTCAAAGCATCAGCCACTCTATTCAACGTACCAGACTTGTGCTTGATGCTGAAAGTGTATTCCTGCAAGGCACTCACCCACTTCGCATGCCTTGAACTCAGTTTATGCTGACCCTGTAAGAACTTCAGCGCCTGATGGTCTGAATACAGTACAAACTCCCGCTGAATCAAGTAGTGGCGCCAATGCTGCAAGGATCTCACAATGGCGTACAATTCCAGATCATAAACCGAATAAGCCAGTTTAGCTCCTCCCAGCTTCTCACTGAAGTATGCGACTGGTCTTCCTTCCTGGTTAAGCACTGCCCCAATTCCAGTCTTCGAAGCATCACAATCCACCTCAAAAACTCTATCAAAATCAGGAAGAACCAATAAAGGAGCTTCGGTCAATCTGACTTTCAGCCCATCAAATGCCTCCTGTGCGGCATCATTCCACCCGAATCTGGCTCCCTTCAACAATTCCGTTAAAGGTGCAGCCAGCTCACTATACCCCTTGACAAACCTGCGATAAACCCTGCAAGACCCAAAAAGGATCTCAATTCTGTCAAGGTTGAAGGTACTGGCCATTCCACAATTGCATGCACCTTATTCCTATCTGGGAGAATCCCCTCTCCAGTCACAACGTACCCCAGAAAAATTAGTCTCCCAACCATCCAAATGCACTTCTCTGGGTTAGCAACTAACTGGTTCTCACGTAACACTGACAAAACCTGTGCCACATGGCCCACATGCTCTTCGGCTGTCCTGCTGTATATCAAAATATCATCAAAGTAGACAACCACAAATGAGCTAAGAAATGGACGTAAAACCTGGTTCATTACGCGCATGAACGTGCTCGGCGCGTTGACAACCCGAATGGCATTACCAACCATTCATACAGCCCTTCCTTAGTCTTGAAGGCTGTCTTCCATTCGTCTCCAGGCTTCATCCTTATCTGATGGTACCCACTCTTCAAATCAATCTTCGTGAAGACCTTAGCACCACTCAACTGATCAAGCATGTCGTCCAACCTCGGTATCGGGAACCTGTACTTCACAGTAATTTTGTTAACCGCGCGGCTGTCGACACACATGCGCCACGTACCATCCTTCTTCGGTACCAAAA
>UESW01001103.1:0-13508 GCA_900491605.1 Calamus simplicifolius
CGCCTCCACCGAGAACAGCCTCCAGCCCCTGCCGGATTCTTCGCCCAAGGACTCCTCCCCGGCGAGGCCGAAGCCGAGGAAGGCCTCCAAGGCGGCGGGCCCCAAACGCCCCCCTCAGCGAGGCCTCGGCGTTGCCCAGCTCGAGCGCCTCCGCCTCCAGGAACGCTGGAAGAAGATAACCGAGGTCGACCACGCCCACGAGATCCAGCCCTTCCCGGGCCAGCTCCCCGTCTACGATTACCCTGCCACCGTCGCCCCTCTCGCCGGCTACGCCTACAGCGGCGGGTGTTCGCAGGCACCGGGGATGCGCTACGCCCAGCGGCCCTGCCTGCCGGTGAGCCCGGGGCTGGCGGGGTACGGCGGCGGCGCCGTCGCCGTCCGACCGATTCTCTGCGAGCAGTACTCGTTAGATCGTTGCCGGATGGGGATGGGGGGCTGGGAGGGTAGGTTCCAGGTCGGGAGTCCTTTTCCGGAGCCCCCTTCAAACCAAAAGATGCAGTGCTTCTCCGATCAATGCGAGTTCTGTGCCCGGGTGAGCTCTCTTCCCTGTTCTCAACTTAGGTTTTCGATCTTTCTCTACCTTTCTTGACGCCTTGCGATGGTGGTATAAACCCTCAGAAGAAGCGTCTGTTCGGCGAGAATCCAGGGCTCAGCGAAAACAATGGCTCGGATTACTTCGAGATGGATCTGGCCGCCGCCATAGCCGTTGATCAAGTGATCGCAAAACACACTTCCAGTCTACTGTTCGATTAATGCATTCCTCCTTTTACTAGTCTTGTTCCTTAAAATTTTCCCCTTCATTGTTGGAATTAGGAATCGCAAAGCTTGCATGGATGCGGGCAGAGAAGGGGGAAATCGATGACGAAAGCAGCGAGGTGGTCAAGGAATTCGACTTCTTCCCCCAGAGCCGGAGCGCATCCTTGGGACATTCCGTCGAGCTCGGGAATCGGACGGCCGGAGATGCCTCCTCCTCCTGTTCCTCCGGCGCGGCTTCTTTCAGTTTTGTCGACCTCTCTCTTAAGCTCTCCATCTAAAAAAAAACTTTCTTCTTGCTGCAGTTCTGCTGTTTTCTTAGTCCTCTTCTCTGTTGTTCTTCGTTCTCTGTTATTATATTAATGCTACAGGCTTTTGATTTCCATTTGATCATTAATGATGTTAATGAAATAATTAAATAGGTGTGGCAGAGAAAGGGAAAATTTAGGACGAGAGACGTACGGGAGAAGAAAGAAGTGAATGGAGACATCGGAAGGAACAACTTATTCGTGATTAAGTACGCATGGATTGAATCCAATTCGTGTCCCAGTTAACAGCACGTAACGGTACTAATAACGAACGGCAATAAAACTAGCCGGAGATTACTTGGGGTTCCTCTTTAACTAACTTTCAGGTTCAGTGAACGCGGCAGTACCCTAAAACGACATGGTTGGTATTATTCACACTCGCGGTGTTGTTAAGGGTTCAAAAACTGCCCAACCGGAGGTTGATAAAATGGCACCACCCGTTGTTTGTGTGAAAGAAAATGGCTGGGGGTTTTGGTGAGGAGGGAAAGAGGGCCCAGGTGAGGCTATTAATCTTTCCATAATGCTTCGATCTTCTTTAGAGCGGGTCATTGATACGTGCTGTGCTGTTCTAATGGATGCTGAGCATTCAGAGGAGGTTTCCAAAATCTTTGATGCTTGAATACTTCGATGCAACTGGGAAGCGGGGATGAATGCTGAGCATTCTCCTCTCCGTTTGCTTCTTTTAAAGCGTGAGAGGTACAGCAAAAAGGTTATGAATGTATGAAAAGAGGTGGATGCTGAAAGGTAGGGACCGAGAGAGAGAGAGAGAGAGCGTAGGTGCGTGTGGAATGCATGGGGTTCAGAGAGAGAGAGAGTAGGTGCGTGTGAAATGCGGGGGTACGGAGTGGATCAGAAGCTACATGGAAAGTTGGATGAGAACAGTACAGGGTCGGACTGCAAGTACCTGTGTTTTTTTTTTTTTTTTTGGCCCTTTTACCGGTGACGAGTCGGTCTGTGATTCTGTCTCCAATTTTTTAATGAGTTTGAGACGATGCCTCTTTGTTCTTTCCTTAAATTTAGATCAAATGGTTAGGGTATTACAATCTGACTCCAGCTACGTGTACTAACCACGACCGAAAAGAAGGCGCAAATGATGAACGGCAAATGAGGGTCTCCCTCGAGTTTGCTTTGCACCGGGGAATGCCATACGATGATACGAACTCTCGTCTTTTTTCTTACCCTCATAGAGCTGAATTAAAGAAAAAAAATTAAGAATACATTGATAATACATTGCTTCAAGTTTTATTTTTTAATATATTCATATTATTCTGAATGCGATCATGTAGTGTATAAGGTATGAGGAAGTGGAAGGGGAGAGTCTTATAACGTGGGGGAACTACCAAACGTTGAAATCTGGAGAATGGCCTCTCCCTACAACACATCTTTATCATCAAGTCAGGAACGTTCGCAGATAATCGCTTGATCATTGAGCATTGAGCAATTCCAATTAATTCGACTTTTTTAAAGTAAATTTAAGGAAGAATAATTCAAGCTTTGGAGATATAACTCAAGCCCTTTAAGCATATGTTACACTTCGCGGTTCATTGTGGAGGTGGACGAAGACACTCCCAGTTAATTCATAGTACCACTTCAATGGTACTATCCCACATAGTGTTATCCCACTTCAATTCAGAGTACCATCCCAGAGCGGAAAGATGTAGTAGATTATGGGATTGGAATAATACCACTTCAATTCATTGGGATGGAGTAGCCATTTTAGATGATCATACTATATTTTAAGATGGTTGCTCTTCTGATGAAAGTGGATCTATTTAAATTAAAACCATCTTTCTAAACATGACACAGCTTTTCTTTGGACAAAATAAAAAGCGTGGACGGTAGGATTCGAACCTACGCGGGCAAAGCCCACATGATTTCTAGTCATGCCCGATAACCACTCCGGCACGTCCACAATAACGAACATGAATTTACAAAAAATATTAACTATCTATTTAAAAATGTACAAAAAAAACTTTTGCCAAAAAACTACCGTCCCTTTGCATATGCTTATAAACAAATTAACCGGTCCTTCGTATATAAACCAGTCTAATTATTAGCTTGCCAGTGAATCATCCATAATCCTTGTTTTCCAAAGATAACTAGTTCAAAACCTTTCACAAAAAAGCACCCAATGTAAACAAGCTGGCTTAAGTACCATGGAATGGGACCTCATAAAAGTTCGGGCAATTAAATCCTCTGATACCTATTCTAAAACATGAGCGAGAGTGGAAGCCAGGCTATCACCGGTAGTCTCACACCAAGTCCCAACAGGCATCTAGAGTTGATACAAGGGCGTTGATATAGTCTATGGCTGAGAATTAACATGTTCCAGTAGCTTAAAGAAATTTAGCTTTATGATATTATTTAAATTTAGCTGTCACAGCCCTGGATTGTCATGTTATTCCATGCGTCTGCATGCAAACGTGTGGGCAATTATATTATGCACACTAAACGGCTCTTACAATGTTCGTCATACTGCAGTGACATGATGCAGTGCTTGTCTATTATTTAGACAAGTATAAATTTTAGATAATTTATATGTCCAATCAAAGATGTTCTGGTAGCTTATGATAAACTGGGTGTCGAACGCATTGTCGATCATATTCCAAATAGCAGCATCTTTCGAAAAAAAAGAAAAGTTCTTCTGTATCATATGCAATACAAGAGCATACACATTGATTAATCATACATGCGATGCATGAAAGAATAAAATTATCACTGCTCCTGTCACACCATGTACAAAAAAAACCTTTTCCTTTTAAAAACATTATGGGCTTATCTTAACAAAAACATCATGGACTTATTAGTAGGTAGAAAAAGTTTAACCGAAACGGGCTCTATGATAGAAATGCGGCACATGACACAAGCATGTATGCATGCATCAGGCGTCAATCATCGGACGCAATGCACGAACGCACAAAATCTTTTCCTAATAGGTAATGTATTTCTAAAAGGCACGAAAAGTGATGGCAGAAATTCCGGTGGCCATTGGATGGCATCGTGTTCCAATAGGGTCCTGTATACACAACCAAAGCCCACTGCCACAAGTGCAGGCTCGAATTCCTGCGGACGATGATTGGGCTCTTCATAGATGCTAATTAGAATCTTCTTGATATTTTCATATAAATCCTAAAGAAAAGATTTATAGTACAATTCTTCGATGCAACAAATACGCGCATCAATGATATGAATTGATCATCATCATATGCATTACACAACAAAGCCCATTAAGCCACTATATGCACGCCAAAATGCATGGATTAACCGCTAGCAAGCGGACGATCAATTTGAGCAGCCAATTCATGCATGCTACATCAAAGAAAGGTCAGTGCAGTAAGACTTTTCCAAAGCCCAGGCTGGTAGTAGTCGTTGGGAAAAGCCTGCAACCCATCAGTTTTGTAATCGATAGCACTCATAGTTTTATAATAATAGACTGCTTTCCGGCTGGCATAGTGAGAACAACTGACCATGCTGCATGGTTAGCAGCTAGCTTGCATTTCATCAGTGCTGTTCCACTTTGACCGATGGTAGCAGAGGTTCTGATTGCCTACCAGCCGTATTCCATGAGTGTTCGCCATCGTCGGATGCTCTTTCCATGCAACAGGCCTCTGGGGATCTGGTTGGCATCAATGGAGGTTTTTGGAGAGCAATAAACACCTTACTTCCTTCACCACCGCTGCCTAAGCATATGGTGGTGTCACCCCGGCCGTGCCACACACCATCTTGGACATTGTTCATCTCCAGCGTCCTGGATTCCTGCACGATCCAACCCAATCACGTTTGTTCGGATAAATTTACAGACGCTTCAACACAGCAATATTGATCATTAAGTGTTTTGGAAAGTTGATGATTACCTGGCATAACGTACAGCAGGGGCAGACGAGATGGTTAACACAGTCATCTAAATAACTGTTGCTGCCCTGTACACAAATTTTAAGAACAGCATGAGAATGCATGCATTAATAGTTTATGCATATAAGATGACTGATATACAATGTGTAGGCGAGCATTGGATGCCAATCATATTAGCAGATGAGACAGGAAAGAATTGTATCGTGTCTAATGCATATCATGAGAGACTAATATATATTCAAACGTCTTGCACAATGCCATCAGACTTATTTGACATAACTGAGCACAGGTGTGGCCGCACAGGGGTGAAGAAACAGATAATTTATAAAGGCAGCATTTAAAAGGTGGGTGCAGATATGAGGTTCCAGGGAAATTTCGAAGCAGATGTGTCACTCTAGGTAGAAGATTCCAGCTATACTAGTTCATACTAGAACATTACCTACTTCCATAACCATTTGACAATGATCAACTAGGAGGACATTTACATTCACAACACATTCAATCGAGAAAGGAGCATGACCACAAAACATCCACAGTGGTAAACATGCCACACATGCTGTTCAAGAAAAGTGAACTTAAATAATGAGGAAAAGTTGGAGACTGAAAACATAAAACTCCTTGACACTATTAACTAACAAGTCAACAAGGACATTTATTAACTGTGATAACATCAGGGAGATGCTTACCCTTATGTTAAACTGCCTTCTCATCCTTGTCCGAAAATAACTGAGATACACTCCAAAAGAGATGGCAGAAGCAACTCCGATAAATAGAAAACCATGCCGCTTGGTTGTACCAAAAGCAATGAGGTTGAACAGTACAAGAAGTGCTAGAACAAAATAGACAATTCCCTGGAGAAAAATAGAAATGCTTGTGTCAACAGAAAGATAAACATCAGGGTCGTGTTTTAGTTTATCATCAAGCAAAATGCAGTAATAAGCTGAATTTAATAGTTGCTAGATCTTGACATGTGCCTTGCGTGTGTGACAAGAATAGATACCTTTTACAGAGGAGAAAGAGGATGGTTGAGAATTGAGATATCTTTTCTCAACAGTCTTAGAAAGGTCAGCGTTCCAAGAGATCAATTATTTTATTTTATTTTTTATAATTCCAAAGATGTTGAGATTCTAGGTTTACCATAAACAAAAGGTGTTCCATTTGAGAGTCCATTCATAGAAAGATTTTTCCTGAGAGAATGACCTTCTATAAAAAAAAGAAATGTCACATTTTAATGATAAAAATTATAGGAGTTGGAGTTGTGTGCGTAATGAGGAGAGAAGATTGACACACTCTCTCTTCTCTATCTACGCACACTGTCTCTAGACACAAGTCCCATTCTTAAAAAAACAGAGTCCAGCTTCACCCTTGACCACTGGAACTTTCATTATATATGATAGACAATAGCTTTCATTTTTTGGTTAGGTAAGTTTTCTTAATAAATTCATGAAAATAGTTTGATATCAATTTATTAGAAACGTTAAATTATTCACTCATGGATTGCCCTAAGAGAATTTGTATACATTTTTTTCCCCTTAAAGACAAGGGGTCAGATGTGGTTCTATGAACAAAAAGGGTGTATGGTCAGCCATTTGAAGGTAACACCAACACGACAAAGTTAAGAGAAGAAGAGGTTCTCACAAGCTTAAACCTTCTCATCGAGGGCAATGTATAGCAAGAACCAGCAATGGCTCAATGCTCATATGAAGGATTAAAATTCCTGATGTGTAAAGGGCATACAATGTGAACCTTTACAGACCACTAACAGAGAAGGGATTTCTAAAGATTAGACTACCAAACAGATTTTAAGCCAACTAGGTCCAAGCCAGTGTAGCATAAAATATTAGATATTTCCAGGGTAAAGTGGCGTTACCTATCTCTAGTCTTCTTGAAACTGCAGAGATTACAGAAAGCAATACTCAGAACTCTATATCTACATTGTTAGCAATAGGCTAGATCCTTTAATCGTTAATTCAAATTATAATCACGTCTACTTGTTATGATCAAAAGCATGCGTGATTAACTCCTAACAGATGAATAATCTCATGCCTCCATCGCAAGATGCGTAAAAATCATCGGTCAAAATCACACACAAAAAATATTAAAAATATAGCTGAGGGCAGGAAGCAGTGGACTTCATCAAACTTGAGTCTCACCTGAAGAAAACAAGGCCCAAGGTTGGCTCTGCGCATATTTTTCCCAAATCTATAGCACGGGCAACTGCAAAAGCCAAAATTCTACCATCAAATAATCCACCTCCATTCAACAACAAAATTCCGCATAAAATATGTATTTTCGAATCTGTATGCCGCCCATCGGAGTGTCACATGTAACAACAACAGAAGAAAATCACAAAGGAGAAAAGATCCAGGAAAAACAGGTGATAATTAAGGGGAAAATATTTAGGATAAAACATGATTATTTCAAATAAAAACAAAGTAAAATCACAAATACAAGGGTTTGAAAAGGAAAAAAGGAAACAGCTTTCTAAATATCCTAGTCTCAAATCCACAAATTTTAAAGCCCTCAACTCATGTTACCCAAAATGAGATGTTCAGTACTGTAAGAACCAAGAAAAACAGACAACGAAAGATGGTAATTGCCAGAAGCGGGACTCACCACGCCGACTCGATAGCGATCCGCTGATCCTCGAAACAATCAAGGACATGTCCCTCCCACATCCGCTGCACCCCACCAGACTCCCCTCCCTCTGCTCCCTCCTCCTCTGCCAACTCCTTCGTCTTCTCCACCGAGAACCCCTGCGTCTGCAACGCCACGGTGGCGCAGAGCATGTCGAAATCCAGCACTGCTACCCCTTCCACCACCTTCTCCTTTCCCTCAGCCGCACCATTCTCCTCCGCCTCCGCCATGACCCACCAGCCCTTCGAATCAAAAAAACTGGGGGCTAGGGTTAGGCTTCGCCTCTCCCTCTCGTTCCCTTTCTCCTTGGAATCCCTCGCTGCCTTCCTCCTCCCCGACCCGCATTCCTCCAAAGAAACCCTAATCCGCCATCGCTTTTCCTCCTCAATAACTCTAATTCCAACTTCCAACCTGCTTCCCTTCGAACCCTTAAAAGCCCTCGCGAGATTTATTAACTTAATTATAACTATTAGTTTAGGAAAGGGTGTTTGAGATAAGAAAGAGATTCCTCCGAGCGAGAGGCGAGGAGGGAGAGAAGGTGCTTGGCCGGCGCACTAATTGCACGTGGCTGGCTCCCACTGTCGCAACTACTTTTTGACCGTTGGTCTTATTCGGTCGGATGGAGTCCTGCCACGTGTCTCCGGTAAATTTTTATAATTGGCTCGGCGGCCCGCGGCGCTAGCCGTCGACGCGGCTCTTGAAGGCGTCCGTATAAACATCCACATCCGGGATTATTATGATGGTACCGTCCGTTTTTGCGTCACGCGAGTGCGTCGTAGTCGAGCGGACGAGATAATTTCATACAGCAGATCGCACACTAGCGTGAGATTTCTACAGGCATGTTCTTCTTTGCGATAATACGATGACAGCTTCATGAAATTAATTTGGTTCTTTTGCTGGTTTCAACGGCTATAGTTAATGGATTACGTACGTCATCAAAGATGGTATTCTCCATCCCCATCGGGGATAGGGACGAGATTGTAAATTTCACGGGATATCACTCACTAGGTGGGTAGCGGGGAGGAGGACATGGCGTGCCGCTGGTGATAAGGATTAGGGATCGCTTTGTCAGCATACGCAGACGATCTCTATCCGTAGCGCGCTGTTCACAATATCCCAACACGCAACCATCGAATTCCCGCCTCCCGTGGTGGTGGGATAAGGCGACCCGACCCCATGGACCACAACCGGTCGGAATGCTGCAGGCCATTGCATATTTGCCTCAAATACCTCGCTTTATAAATAATATATATAATTATATATTTTATTAAATTTATTAAAAAAGCAACGGCTACGTATTTCTTGTTCGATAGAATGATTCCGAGTAGGTTACGTGTTAAGAGGAGCACCTACGAAGGAAAATTACTTCTAAATTGCATTCATATTTACCTATCATATTTATTAAACCTTATTACTAATCTATGTGGCTAACAGATCTCATTATAATGAAGTGCTTTCCACCCAACGCGCTGGTAATCATGGAAATGCATGAAAAGCACATGTGATCAATGTAAGTATGAATTCTTTTCCATTTCATTAGAGGATAAAATTTAAGTTTAGTACATTGGATATCATTATGTGGTTCTTCGCTTAACAAGTCATGCATGCATTATCATTTTTTATAAAAAAAAATGATACATACTTATCATTATCTTTTAACAAAATTTAAAAGATGTATGCTATTTTTCAAGTGTGCTGATTTTAGTACCTTGTATATACGTTACTTGTTAAGCAGAAAATCATATAATAAACATGTAAAAAAATACATCTAAGTGTGTAGTATTTTTTAAAAAATATTTTTTTAAAAAAGTTTTTTAAGAGTTATTTTTTAAAAAATTATTAAAAATAAATTTTATCATATTTGATCAGTTAAAAATATGTATAAAAAATAACTTTAAAAATATTTTTTTATTTAGCTCGCTGAAACTTATAAAAAAATGTTAATTTAACTATAATGCTTTTAAAATAAAAAATTTATAATTATTTTTATTTTTTATAAAAAAATTGAATGAATCATTAGAGATTCATTTTTTACTATTTTGTTGATTTATTTTCACTACTTATATATAATCACATAAAAAATATAAAATAAATAATTCATTTTTAAATAAAATAGAAATTGAATTGAGAGGAAAAATGAAATGAAATAAAATAGATAATTTATTTATTAATAAAAAATATGGAAACATAATTTATTTTTTTTGATTAAAAATATATGTGGATCCTTCACATGATTTTCGTTTTCCTTCTCAGCCAAACGCAGCGGTATTGTTTTCATTGGCGTAGAGCGGTAGAGGTGCGTCGATCCATCTGTCACGCCATGTGCGGGTGAAGTATGAAACCAAAGGCGGCGTGAATGCTGTAAAGCCCCAGAGGAAGAAACGTCATCCTACATCAGCATGGTAGTTGAGCTAATCGTCTTGCGAACACGTCTCTTATCCGGTTGGCCTCCAATCCGCCGCTGAAGGGACGTTGTTGTTATTATTATGGTTATGCCATCAATCTAGATTCTAGGGTAGGCGCCTTTGAATTTGTTAACCAACTTTAGGCCACTTGACGGCAAATCACCAACTTGCAACAACATGGACGCTAGCCCGGCAATGGTACCATGTTGTTTTTGTGGTTCACGAGAAAGCAATCACCTATTCATTAGCCGCAAATGCCGTTCAACCAACCAACCCCAACCCTCGAGGTACATCTGAGTCCCTAGATGCTTTGCTAATTTTTATGGACATCAAAGCAACCAAATTATCTCACGACATGGATTGAGTGGTGACAGCACTCAGTAAAACATGCACCTACTTAGTTAGGGTACAACTTTGGTCGGGTTCGAATTCTTACGACATGAATTGAGTGATGGCAGCACTAAGTAAAAACATACACTTAGTTAGGGTGTAACTTGGATTTAGCTCAATTCGAATTTGGTCCGTCGAATCTGATTTACAATATCGTTTAAACTCATATTTATCCAATCCGAATTCGAAAGATCCGAGTTTAATCCGTCCCAATTTACAATTGATCCGGATTCAGATTGACCGCAATCTAAACCGAGTATAGCTTATCGATACCAAATTTTTAAGAACGTTGAGGGCGCCATTTGGATCGACGAGATAGCTAACTTGAGGGCAAGAAGGGCAAAGCCGTCGATCGCAGGCGAGAAAAAAAAAAAACAAACATAAAGGCGAACCATCCTCGTTTCACTTTCCGCCTCCTTTTCTTCTTTGTTTACGGCACCTTCTCTTCTTTTTTGTTTCAGATAAGATTTTTTTTAATACAATATTAAAGCCTCGAGTCCAGCTTATGCGATCGGCAAGGGATTTTATTTTTCCATATCTGGGATCCATAATTCGATGTTTATTTACTTTGAAAAAAGTATTTTATTTTTTTCCCATTAATCCGAATTCCAATCAGAAACTCAACCCGAACCCGATTTTTAAAAATAGGGTTAGGGTTGAGGTTTTACAAATACGGTTATGGTTAGGGTTAGAGTTGACATTTTATAAATAGGGTTCGGGTTAGGGTTAGGATTAGGATTAGGGTTGAGGGAAACCTGAGTTTCATGAGCCTGAGTTGCACCCTATACTTAGTCACATGAATAAAATATATTCTTAATTTAATTTTTCATCCAAAATTAATTTTAATCCTTAAATTTTAATAATTATAATTTAGTTATTTATATTTCATAAATAATGCATTCGATCAATCAAAATTTCTAACATACTATTAATCCTTCATATTTTTAATATATTTTATTTTTGGAATTATGCCGTATAGGCCAATTAAATTTGTTCAACCATTTCTAATGACAAACTAGTTAATTTGTAAATTTTAATTACTTTATATAATGAAATGTTATTGTACAATATTTTTAAAATATAAAAGATTAAATTATAAAAACTAATTATTTAAGAATTAAAATAAATTTTATATAAAATATTAAGAATCAAAATGCATTTTTGCCAACAAAAAAGTATATTTTTTTAAATTAAAATAAAAATAAAAAAAAAAAGGAGAAGAAAAAGTTACATCCTTAAAGCAGCAGTAATGATAGCCTCTCAAGTTCATAAAGCGAGCAAAGAGAGATGGAGGATCCTGATCAAGACCATCTCCATGATTTATACTACTTTTTTTTTGGTACAGACGGGTGATCACACCAATCTAGGGTGAATTAAACCCAATATATCATAGTACAATATTTGAGAGAGAACCATAGGGCACGGGTCACCCTGTGACCAGAACCATGGTCCAGAGTGATTGGCCACCTGACCAGCTATCCAGTCGGCTGCTGAGTTAGCTTCCGATAGATATATCGGATCCGGGCGGTATCTGCCTATCAAAGCATAGACCGAATGTCGCGGAGCAGAGGTATGAAAGAGATCTGGTCAGCAGAGACCTGATAGAGCCAACTGATAACAGTAGTGGAGTCCCCATCAATGAAAATCCTGCAGCTCCCCAGTCTGCGAACGACAAAAGTGTTGAGAAATTATTGAAACATAATTGCTCCAACTTTATTGATTTTGATGATTTCCAAAAGCCATGAGTATTTAAAGGAAACAATGAGTTTATTTATCAAAAACCTTGAGCTTATTCAAAATGAAAGGAATGGACTCTAAATGTTTTAAACTCACTGAGTTTTGAATCAATTTGAAAAAGAAGTTTCAATCTCTATATTGAAGATTTCAAAAAGGAATTTTTACACATTATAATTCAATCTTTGAATTCTTGAAACATGTCTTGAATCCATGCTTAATGTCATATTTAATGTATTCAAGTCACATTTATATTTAAATTTATTTGGGACGAATTTTAAAGTCTATCAGAACATTTTTCTGATTTTCGTATCGCTCCCGAGCCGACTCAAGGGTTTCCGAGTCGACTCCCCAAATGGCTGTTTTCAATATTGTCCTGAGTCGACACTTGAGTTTTCAAGAGTCGACCCCTGAAACCTTCGCGAGCCGACTCAAGACTGTGCGAGCCGACTCGACTCAGACGGCAGAAAGGCTCATTTTTGAGCACTGCTCGAGTCGACTCCCTGCATATCGCGAGTTGACCCCTGAAAGTTAGGCATTTCTGGAATGGACTGTGCGAGCCGACTCCCACAAAGCTCGAGCCGACTCCACGAAATCTGGACGCGATTTTTCATGATGACACATCAGCTCCAACGGTAAGATTTTCAGATAACGGCTATTTTTCTTTGTCTCTAACGGATATATTTTTGCAGAATCTATAAATAGAGGAGTTCTTTTCAAATCAAATCAATCAAGAGAAAATCAAAAAGAAAGAAAAGAATATCTTTTAAAAAGAGGAAAAAACAAAGCCTTATTGGAAATATCTTCTAGTTCAAAAGAGAGTGATTTAAAAGGAGTGAAATCAAAGAGGAAGTTCCGTCTGCTCCATCTCATCAATCCACAAGAGTCAAAAGAAAATCCACAAGCTTTTCAAAGATCAAATCGAAGGATTTTCAACATTCAACAAAAGGAGAAAAAGCTTCATCTCAACTCTAAAGTTTTCAAACGGTCAAGAATCTTGCTGAGGCCTGATTCAATACTTCAAGAGGAGTTAAAGAGGAGAAGGAAGAAAGCCAAAGCCACAACCATCTGCAATCTTATCAGGCTTTTCTTACCCTTTTATACTTTATTTGTATATTCGCTCAAGGGGAGCATTTCTACATTTAAACTCTGATTATCTTGGTTGTTTGCTGATTCAATCAGTGGATTGAATCAGTGGAGGTTATTATACCTCGTTGCAAGCCAGAGTGCTTGTGTTGGGTTAGTTGTGAGCCAGTGAAAAACAACGTGTAGGGTTTTGTGCTGGTAAGCCCGAGTTAAAACCGGCTGGGTTCGTTGTGATCCCAGAAAAATAATAAGTTTGAGTTGTGAACTTGGAAACAACTCGGCTGTAATCTAGAGAGATTATAGTATGGACCCAAGTGAATCTTGGGAGTGGACGTAGGTGCTG
>UESW01001104.1:0-13435 GCA_900491605.1 Calamus simplicifolius
CCGAGCAACAAATTCTCCGAACCTTGGCAGGGCCAAGTAAAAATTCTCCGAACCTCGGCTGGGCCGAGCAACAAATTCTCCGAACCTTGGCAGGGCCAAGTAAAAATTCTCCGAACCTCGGCTGGGCCGAGCAACAAATTCTCCGAACCTTGGCAGGGCCAAGTAAAAATTCTCCGAACCTTGGGCAAAGTAAAAATTCTCCGAACCTCGGCTGGGCCGAGCAACAAATTCTCCGAACCTTGGCAGGGCCAAGTAAAAATTCTCCGAACCTCGGCTGGGCCGAGCAACAAATTCTCCGAACCTTGGCAGGGCCAAGGGCCAAGTAAAAATTCTCCGAACCTCGGCTGGGCCGAGCAACAAATTCTCCGAACCTTGGCAGGGCCAAGTAAAAATTCTCCGAACCTCGGCTGGGCCGAGCAACAAATTCTCCGAACCTTGGCAGGGCCAAGTAAAATTCTCCGAACCTCGGCTGGGCCGAGCAACAAATTCTCCGAACCTTGGCAGGGCCAAGTAAAAATTCTCCGAACCTCGGCTGGGCCGAGCAACAAATTCTCCGAACCTTGGCAGGGCCAAGTAAAAATTCTCCGAACCTCGGCTGGGCCGAGCAACAAATTCTCCGAACCTTGGCAGGGCCAAGTAAAAATTCTCCGAACCTCGGCTGGGCCGAGCAACAAATTCTCCGAACCTTGGCAGGGCCAAGTAAAAATTCTCCGAACCTCGGCTGGGCCGAGCAACAAATTCTCCGAACCTTGGCAGGGCCAAGTAAAAATTCTCCGAACCTCGGCTGGGCCGAGCAACAAATTCTCCGAACCTTGGCAGGGCCAAGTAAAATTCTCCGAACCTCGGCTGGGCCGAGCAAAATTCTCCGAACCTTGGCAGGGCCAAGTAAAAATAAAGGAAATTCTTCAAAATTGAAGTAGGCCCCGGTTAAAACCGAGGGACTCCAAATAGTCCCCAAACCTCGGTCTTGAAAAAGGCACGCTAGCAAAAAATCAGCGCGCACAAAATGTGCCCCGGCAAACCCCTAAAGGGTCCAATAAGCCCCACAAAACCGCCGCGGCCCCAAGCAAAAGCCGGGAATCCCCCTCTTCTACTAAAGCTTTTGGCAACGCCCCTATAACCGAACAAAGCGCCTATCCCAAACGAGCCATGACTCGCGCGTGAACCAGTGGAGCCACACCGACTCCCCAACTATTATGCGAATGGCATTTTAAAGCTAAAAACTCTTGAAAAAGAAGATTATCCAAACAAAGCCTTTTTTCATTGATAAAAAGGGAGTACAAAAAGAGACAAAAAAGCAAAAACAAAAGCAAAAGGAGGCCCTAAATCAGGGTTCGGAGTCGCTCCCGACGCCAGCAGATCCTCCAGGCGCTCGGTGAGGTCAGCAACCTGCTGGCGAAGCGATGCGATCTCCTCCCTCTGCCGGTCTGCCACCCGGCGCAGGGCCTCCGCCTCCTTGTGGATACATCCACGTACTCCTCGACGACCCTTACGAGCTGCTGTTGGCTCGCAAGGGTCGACGCCAGACCCAACCCGTCAACAGTGATGTGGGACCCCCCTCTCGGGTGTAACAGACCGTCGAGTGATGCACGTAACTCTTCGGAGGATCGCCCTTGAGAAGCCATGGTCTAATACTATTTCAAGACCTAAACCGAGGGATGGCTAAGACCACACCCTCGGTCATATTTATACTTGCCAGGCGGGTATCTCAATCGGTCGCACCGTAGCACCGACCTACGAGAACTTGCCACGTGTCGTCGCTTTAATGCCTGCGAATCCGAAGGCCGCACCCCATCCCGAGTGAGATCGGTAAGTGCGGACGGACTGATCGGGAATCCCCCTGAACAGAATATTTCCGATCTGCCGGCCCCCGTAATAAATGCTCCCAGCACTTCCCCAAGCTCTTTTTTCGGGAAGCGCAGAGGGAAGAAATCCAGCGTCTGGCCAGTGACTTGTCCCCTCGGGAAGGATAACGTCATAAATAAAGAAGCGTGACAACATACCGCTCGTTCCGCCCTGGCGCCCCTCACCAAGCGCATAGAGACCTTACACTACGGCTCATAGTGGCAGCTAAGTCATTTCTCCGAGCCCTGAATCTCCGAACCTTGGCAGGGCCAAGTAAAATTCTCCGAACCTCGGCTGGGCCGAGCTACCTCCGAACCTCGGCTGGGCCGAGCTACAAGTTCTCCGAACCTCGGCTGGCAGGAACCTTGGCAGGGCCAAGTAAAAATTCTCCGAACCTCGGCTGGGCCGAGCTACAAGTTCTCCGAACCTTGGTGAAGCCAAGAATTCTCTGAACTTCGGCCCGACCTGAACATTCGAGCTCCGGTAAGGAGAAACAAAATACCGAGCTTCGAACCGAAGTAAGGAACGTGTTCCGCCGAACGATCTCCAAACCGCCGCTTGCGAACCTCGACTAGTTCGGATAGCGCGGGATCTTCGCCTAAGAACGAGCGAGGCACCCATGCCCAACAACAACAATAAACTTGGCACAGAAGAAATAGAGATTGAGAAACAGAACAGAACTCTCTTTATTGCCATCAAATCGGTTACAAATGCCTGAAAGGCGTTACAAGAGCATTGAAATGCATAAAATAAAGACAATACAAAACTCGGGCAACTGCTCCAAAGCAGACCTGGGCAACCGTGATGCTCCGGCATCCGACGCCGAACCAGATAAGCCGCATCCAGTCAGCTCGAGCTGATAATAGCCGGGCGACATGGACCAATAGTTGCGGCCAGCTTCAGTCAATAATGATATCTCGGTGACCCAACCGAGATATCTGGGTGGCCATCCCAGACCACCCAACCGAGGGACCCCCCGGCGAGCAGGTAGGAAGCCAGCGGACCCTGGCGTCGGAACGCTCTCCCAAACCGAGTGTGCACCGCCCTACCTTGCCATGGCTCAAGGACAAGGTGTCGGCGGGCGGCACACTTTCACCCCCTCCCCATGTGGCAAAAGATTCCCCAGGCGGGCGAGCCCAGGAATCCAAATCAGGGGAGGAGGCGAAATTCACTCAAACCATGGGGAGCCCGCGTGCACTCCCTACCATACGTCCCCGAAGGGGAACCACAAAGGTCACACTGGAAGAGTGTGTGCGCTCTCCGTGTGATCTCTGCGCCCTCCATGTGCGCTCTCCATATGATCTCCGGGACTCATCCCCTAAGGGCGAGCCATCCTTCGGCAGCTCCTTCATCGCCCCAACTATCCGGAGGCAAGGAGCTTATGAGAGAAAAGCTCAGTCCTCCCACTCGCAACAGCAGAGAAACGAGCATGATGGAAACTCTAGTGGAAAGAAACTTTGGGGATGACTTAACACTACCCCCTTTCCCTTTTTTATAGGCCAAAAATGGACCGGGAACAATTACCAAGGCTATAAGCCCCGAGATTCAAACACCTGGGCCATACCTCCACGTGGCCTCCCAGGATGAAAGCGGCGCCCTAATGCGCGCCAAGCCCACCGCCTGAATTATGACGCATGCGAAGATTTCCTCTTGATCCCGAATCGCGATCATTAAATGCAGAGGATCGTCCACTAGCATTACGGAAACTGGCAGGTTCAGGAGATCGTCCTACGAAAATAATGTCCTCCAATGGTAAACGGCTGCGTGCGCCGTACGCAAAACGACCTGCATGGGAAAAGAGCACCTTCCGGAAAGCTCTAGAGCAGCTTTATGTTCCCCACAGTGCCGTATCATCAATTTTGGTGAAATAAAAACCGATTTGCCTGCAGAACGGCAGGGCGCTGGCAGAATAACAAAAAGCACGAAAACCACTGTTCATCGGGAAGTCTCGCTGACGCGAAAAATCGGCGTCTCAAAACAAAACGAGCACGAAGGCTACGTAAAGTTCTTTCATTCAACGAAAAATGAAATGACCAAAGGAAGCGAAAAATACTTCGGCAACCACCTTCATACGTCGGCCCTAGCCGACCTATTGCTCGTCGGCCCTAGCCGACCTACTTGCTCGTCGGCCCTAGCCGAGCCTACTTGTCGGCGCCGACCTAAGCCGAGCCGACCTACTTTGCTCGTCGCCCTAGCCGACCTATTTGCTCGTCGGCCCTAGCCGACCTAATTCAGCCGACCTACTATAAGCCTAGCCGAGGGCCGACCTATCAATCGGTCTTAACCGGCCGGCTTCATTTCTCGAGTTTTAATTAAGACTCAAACCGGGCCAGATCGCCTGTCGGTTCGCCAGTCAAGGCTATCGCCCCGCCTTGGGCCAAGCCAATGCATTCCCTCAATCCCGGAACAAAGATGACCAAAGAACATCAACGAGCCATAAGTCGCTCGCGATTGAGGCAAGACTGGGCGGCAACAGGGCCATACAAGGAAAAACACTTAAATGAAAATAGAGGGTTCATTCATTAAGAAACATCAGTCAGACTTTCAAAAAGCAAAATACAGGGGTGGCTCCTAAGGGCCGGGAACCACGTCAGTTTTGGAGGAGCCTCGGTTACATCCGCAGAGGTGTGACTAGATTCGCCTTTTCTAATACCTTTGCCCCTTCAGCGGCAGTTTGCGATCGTCCCTCAGAAGCTGCGGCTTCGCTGGGACCCGGGGCGGCACCAGGATCGGTATCGGAGACGTCGACGTATTCATCCTCCTCTTCTCCTTCGGACTCACCGTCATCGGGAGCTTCAGTATCCAGAAAAGAGAGATCCCATTCTGGGTGCTCACTGGATATCTTATCTTTACATTCTTCCATTCCAAGTTGGAAGGCGTCAACGCCGATAGCGTCCTGCTTCCCCTTGAGTATGGCGAGCTGCATCTTAGCCTCAGCAACCTGCTTCTCAGCCTCCGCAACTTGAGCCCGCAAAATAACGTTTTGCTCCTCGAACTCGCCGGCCCGCGTCTCGAGTTCTGAGCTCTTATTGCGGTTGGACACGAGCTCACCTTGGAGAGCCCGATTCTCCAACCCTAACTTCGCCATCTGAAAAACCAAAGTCAGTCGGCATCACAAGAGACCAGTAAAAGAAGCTAAAAAGGGGGGAAATGAGATCGTACCTCCTCCTCTCGTCTGGCCAACCTCTTGGTCAGCTCCTCAGCCTCACCCCTGGCTCTTGTTCTGTCAGCCCCGATCAGCTCAACTCTCTCCTGCAGAGTATTGATCCTTAACTGTTTGGCTTCGGCCTCCTCCCGGGCTTGGGATAGCTCGTTGCTCACCCGAGCTATCATCCCTTGGTGCCATTTAGCGCCCTCCCTCAAGTGGCAATTTCGCCATCGCGCCGCTTCAGTCTCTCCTCCACTTCGCCGAGCATTCTGGTCAGGCGTTTTCTCTCGTCGGCAGCTTCCCTTCCCAGCCGACCCAAACTTTCACTATGTTCCCGCCGCATCGCCGCCACCTCCGCGGAATGTTTCGACTCAACTCTAGCCAGCTCCAAGCACGCGTCTTCGTTCTTCGCCAGGAGTTCCTGCAACTCCTCCACTCTACGCTTTTGCTTGGACACTTCGGCCAGGGCGACCTGGTGTGCCGCCTTCATCCCCTTCAAACCTCTATCACTAATAGCCATAAGTTCCTCGAACTTCTCAGACACCTTCAGTCGCGATTGGAGCTCGTTGTCTCTCCTGGCCTGAATGCTGGCCCCCGTCGCCAAACTCAGACGCCAGCATATCGCCCGAGAAAGCAAAACACTCTGCAGGATAAAAAGTGAATGAATGAGAGTTAAGTCAGCCAGAATGTATCCACTACCCAGGAATGGCAACTCACCCGCGAGGCATAGGCCCGAGTCATCCTCATCAGGGTCGTATTGTCGATATCGGGAAGGAGATGGACACTTTCAGCCACGCCTTGCTGCCCGAACGCAGCATCAACCAACTCCAAATCTGCAAACTTGTCCGCCGAAGGATCTGCACCCGGATACAAGGCCGACCTCATTAAGGCGAAAACGCCTCCTCAACACCAGCGCTCGAGCTACTGGGCTGGTCCCCCCGAGGGACCAACCTGGGCGACCTCCGTGGAGAGCCTTCAACTTCCCAGCCTCTTCCATCAAGGCTTGAGTCTCCTCAGATAATTCGGCCAGCCCAAGCGCCAGCCTCCCCAAAATCTTCTCGAAGGAGTCTCCATTGCGGGACTCCTTTTCCCGCTGACGATCCCACTTCCATCGCGCCTCCTTCCGTCGCTGTCACTTGCGCCTCCCCTGCAGGCTCCGCCGAAGCCTCTATCTGGCCCGCTTCTTGAACTACCGCGAGCGACCCGGCTTCACTACCACCGGACTCCCCTGCAGAGAGACCAAGAGGGAGCTCTCCCTGAACCTCCTCGGCTGCAGCTGTCCCCTCTCCCTCTCCTGCTGGAGCCAGTAGTGGTCCCGCGGAGGAAGGCCCCCCAGAAACGACCGCTTCCGCCAATCCGTCGCCGGTTCCTCTTTCATAGGGGACGCGGTCAGACGAACCAACGGAGCCTCGTCTGAACTATCCGATATCTCCAACACGGAGGGCAAGGGATCATAGCTGTTCTCCCTGGATCCTCCTTCGCCCCCGGCGCTCCTGTCGTGACCGCTCCGGCGTCCGGCGGGCTTCTTGCGGAGGTATGAGCCCTTTTCTCGGCCTACCACTATCCGCGCCGCTGCTCTCCCCTGGGCGCTTTCCTCTCTTCCTCTTGGCGAGGCTCGACAATGCCGACCTCTTGGCTGAAAGAATGAACATATGCGATCAGATCCAAACACATTCATCGAGAAAACACACAGCGAAAAAGGTAAAAGGGAGGACTCACCTTGCGGGTCCAGGGGGCTGAGCCCGGCTGCGAAGAGGGCTCCCTCCGATAACAGGTCGTTGGCCGAAAACACTTGGCCATTGCGAAGGACGTCCAAATCCCTCTCCTCCTGCGCTGACAAAATTGGATGCGTTTCCGCATCCCTAACAAAGTTCCCCCATTTCCGAGGGAAGTCGGAACCAATGTTCCCCTCTGCGATAACAAACCGGCTCTTCCATCCCTTAATAGAGGACGGCTTATCCACAATAACGTTGAAGGACCTCCGGGGTCCAATGTAGGGCCACTCTGATTTCCTCCCAGGTATCAGATGGTAGCAGCGCGGAAAAGGGGAAGAGTGGCGACAATTTGAATTTGATGGCACATTGAGATAAATCCGATGATGCTTCGCCAACTGTTTGGGGCCACCATCGCCGGGCAGATGTTATAATGAGTCATGATTTCCTTCACCAAGGGATGGAGAGGGAAACGAAAGCCTGCTTTCAAGCTGTCTTCATAAACGAAGACCCCAGACTCCAGATCTCGCGAGACCCTATCTCCAGACTCCGGCACCCGCAGAATGACATCTGAGGGCATGCCATACCACTGATGAATCCTTCCCAAATCCTCAGCGATCTCTGAAACCACGTCGTCGGGACTCATCGTCATCTTAACTGAGAAAAACTCCAGGCAAAACGGGGTGTCGCGAAGGGCGAAAGACGAAACTCTTCAAAAACAAAACGAAAGGATGCTGCAAACATGCATATATATAGTGCGGCTATCGCTTTGCTTCCCCGCTAAGGAAGCCGCCTTGAGAAGACGGGGCATCCCGCCCGAGGCGTCCGGAACCGCCTCGACAAACGCCGGATCGATCGGGATTCGCGACGTGGCGTATTCCCAACCGTCACTCGTGGGGGAGCCTTACCCCCGAAGGCACGATGACCCTGTCGCATTAATTAGGGCATCATTGCAAGAGCTGTCTAAACCAAACTGTCCCATCCGGAGCGTGCCACCTGGACTTATACTCCCTATGCCCGAACCTACGCTTCGAACTAGGGAGTGGAGGGCATGTGTTGGGGGGTAAAATCGTCATTGCATCAATATCCGTGCGAGGAGGCTAAGACCAACCTCCTCCCCTTGGCGGGCTTCCGTAGCTCGGCCTTCCCGGGCTCCCATAGCTCGGCCTCCCGGGCTCCCGTAGCTCGGCCTTCCGGGCTCCCGTAGCTCGGCCTTCCCGGGCTCCCATAGCTCGGCCTCCCGGGCTCCCGTAGCTCGGCCTTCCCGGGCTCCCGTAGCTCGGCCTCCCCGGCTCCCATAGCTCGGCCTTCCCGGCTTCCGTAGCTCGGCCTTCCCGGGCTCCCGTAGCTCGGCCTTCCCGGCTTCCATAGCTCGGCCTTCCCGGCTTCCATAGCTCGGCCTCCCGGGCTCCCGTAGCTCGGCTCTCCCGAGCTTCCTGTAGTTCGTTTCCCCCGAGCCTCCATGACCCGGCTTCACTGAACGACCCACGATCCAATACCCACCTCCGCGGAACCTGACGCGGGAGAGCCTCAGCCTACTGTAACGGCACCCTAGGCAAGGAATCATGCTGAGAAGTGGTCTAGAACCTATCAAGGCTACCTGAGACCTACATCTACCAGATCTCAAGCCATCAAGGAGCTCTCCCAGCCGTCGATCCCCTAACGGACAAGATACGGATCCCAACAGCCCCACAACGGCCTGATTCGATCCACTCCCGTATCCTAACAACCTCTGAACCTTCCAGAAGGCGCTCAAGATCCAGGTACAGTCTATAAATGGGACACTCCCAGATTCCCTCAGGTACGCACATGCGCACTTACACCCCACTCTCACTCTCCTGCTCTCGCCGGCAGCTCGTCGGTGCTCTTGCCCTCTAGAGCTCCCGATTGGCCGCCCCAGAGAGGCCTCCCGGAGAGATCCACCTCCCCACTTTCTGGTTGATCGCCGATTTCCTCCCACTGACTTGAGCGTCGGAGGGTCTTCCGCGGAGGGCCACCCCAACGCCTCTCGCGCGAGGACTTGTGTGCAGGTCCGCCCACTGAAGATCGACTGCGCCCGAGTCAGAGGACGGATCCCGGCGGCAACAATATTATTTCTTATTAGCATAAACTCACTAGATCTATGGCTCCTTAGATAAATACTGACAAGTTCAACACTTGGGTTAAATTTTATGGCATAGCGCTAAGGAGCCAAATGACCAAGTTCACTGGGTTAATCGTGGAAGAACATCAACGAAAGCTGAACACCTGACATTTCAAAAATAGTTTCGCATTGAATGGATGAAAAAGAAAATATTATATTCTTATAACTTAAGTTCACCTGCTATCTATTAATTCTTATTCGAGTTTGAGTCATGTGGTTTTTATCCACTAACAAAGTTAATTAGATCAGTAGTTTGATTCAAATATGCGAAAGTTAATGGGTATAAAGAAAGGATTATTCATGGAACGATAATGAAATTTTGTTGTAGTATAGAGCCATCTTGTATTAATTTTACTCGAGTTTTTGGATCATGTAATTTCGATTCTGTTGGCATGAGTGCCAGGTCAGCCGCCCACACAGAGTCCAATGAGTCAGGACTCTTCATATTTCTCAGCCTTATCCGCTCTTAGCCCTTATCCTGGTCTATAAAAGAAGACCCGAGGTGTCTTCTGAAGGATAGGAAAAAGGGCCTACTGTGACGAGCTTCTATTCCTCCCCTCTTTCACCGAAACTGCGGCTTAGGGGTATGGACAAACTAGGAACTTTGGTAGCCCCCGACGACCGATAATCCGCTATTTTCGCTACTTTGTAACAAGGTATGTTCCTTATTTTTAGCCCTTCAATTGGTATCAGAGCCTCGCCGATCGTCACTGGCGAGGATAAAGGTTGTAGGGGTTTTGGCCATGGTGGCCAGACACCATCATCTGTCCCACCACTACAGCCATAGGTGTCGCAGCATGCAGCAAAGGAGAATAAAAAAAGTTAGTGTTTCCGCAGCGGCCATGGGTGCCGCTGTGGATCTATGTTTGATCATGCTAGAGGGGAGGGCCTTTCGGATCCTCTTCGGTGACTGGGAGGTTCCTCTCCAGCCACCAGGGATCTCTTCCCCATCTTCCTCGGCCGTCAGATCCATCCGTGTGACATAGACCATTCTCATGGTCTGGGGTCATCGGGCCCATTTCGGCGATCGGCAATGGCCTCACTAGTCGCCGAAGCATGTCTAGCCTCTTCCATGGTCACTTAGGGGCTGGGATGCCCCTATCGCCGCCGCCTGCCCCTCTACTATGGCCACGAGTGCCATAGCGAGGAAAGAAAAAAATGAAATGACTATTCGGGGGCATTGGACCCCGAACGGCTACCTGCATCGCCTTCGTCGGTTGACAGAGATCATTCCAGTTCTTTCCCAACCATCGAAGGACCGAGGAAGCCCCGTCTGCCGCCACAAGGGATGCAGGGCTGCCGAAGCCTCTCCGACGGCCAACAGCCCCCTCTTCCCCAAACGAAGCTCCCCTCGGAGCTCCATCCTGGCCGCCGGAGGGCCGGGACAGCCCCATGCCACCGCGACACAAGCGAGGATTGTCGAGAGTTTACGAGTGGCACCACCCATAAATTCGACGATGTCCCAGGGCATTTTCATCTTTTAATTATTCAAAACAAACAAAAAAAATCAAGGGTTAATGCTATGCTGACATGGCAATCCACGTGTCAAACCATGCCTGCGGGCCTAGACATGTGGCTGCCTATGCGTATGCCATGTGTCGGACATGTGTCAGGCTGGATCTGTTAGCTGACGTGTCAGCTTGCGTGATTGTGGGCCCCGCTGATGTGGTAGCCACGTGTCTATGATGATATGGTTTGCTGATGCATACGACCTGCCAACGTGGTGACTTATTAGTGGTCAACGTGTCGAGCCCTACTGACGTCTATGCCTATGTGGCATTTATATTTATATTTTAATTTTTTTGGTATTTTAATAAATTGGCAGAAAAAATCCAAAAAATCGAGAAAATTGCAAAAAATTAGAAAATCAAAAAAAAATCATAAAAAATCTAAAAATTTAAAGAAAAAAATTTATTGAAAGTTTTGTTAAAGTGGCATGATTATTTGTGCTTTGTGCATGGATATTATTTGTCATTCTGCTTGAATTTTTATGATTAATTTTTTGGATACATAATTATTTATGCTTAGTGTATAAATATGGTTTATGCATGTTTCTGTACATTTTCTGCTGACATAATTAATTTATGCTTAGTGCATGAGAAAAATTTATGCCATTTGCCATAAATATTCTGCGAACATATTATTTATGTGGATAACATATATGTGTTTTATGAAAAATTATTAGATTCTGTGTTCCATCTTATTAAATGAGTGATGATGAGCTTAGCGAAGTTTTTAATCTCATTTATAAGAGTAACATTTGTAATCTGATTATTTTTCTAGATAATTTTATGCACTGATATGTGCCTGATATCTATACCTTGCTTGACTATATACAGAAATGGCCTCCAAATCCGTGATAGTAGATCTCAATAAAGATGAAAAGCTAGATGGACAGAACTATGAAATATGGCATAGAAAAATTTAATACCTGCTGAATGAATTAGAAGTCTTGAAGACCCTGACAACTAGCATGACACCACTAGCGCCAGGCACTACTGAGCAACATCGTCTTGATTGAGAAGCCTATAAGAATTGGGTAAAGAAAGATTATTGCGCATGCTTTACTATGTTGAGTAGCATGCACAATGATCTTATTGGCAACTTTGAGCATTGCAAACTGCTCAAGATATGTAGAACCAGCTCAAGATCAGGTTTGGTCAAACTTCAGCCATAAGGCTATGTGCCTTGAACCTAAGATTAATGCAATATATCAAGGATCCTAACCATTCCATGTTAACCCATCTTCGTATGATGGAAAATATGATTAGGGATATGAAGGCTACTGGAGTTAACCTTACTGATGAGCAACAGGTCCTAGCAGTGATTTGTTTATTGCCTGACCCTCAGTGGAGTCAGATGAAGCTCTTGATGACTCATAGTGAGCACATCAAGACTTTTGAGGATATTACTCGTCACCTTGAGCTGGAGGCTGAGCATATTGAGACTTCCATCCCTTTGGCCTATGTGATTTCTGATGGATCTTCAAGGCCCAAGAATAAAAGAAGGGAAAGGCACGTAACAGGAGGCATAGGGATATAAAAGAAAAATTATGGCCAAACCAAAGAGAGAACGTTGAGGGGGCAAGAGAAATGTGACAAAGATTAAGTACTACAATTATGGATCAAAAGGCTACTTTGCTCGTGATTGCACTGAGCCAAAAAAGGTATGCTTCATATTAAGCTCTCTCTATGTTTGTTTATATGCGCTAGTTGCTGACATACTCCTGATTGGATTGTAGATACGAAAGTGAACAAACATATAGTGTGAGATCGAGCTGATTTTGTGGATTTTTACTAGATACCTATAGATACCTAATTTGTTGTTCTGGGAATGGTCCGCGTGAGCAGGTTTGGGTGTAGGAGCATATCGTATTACGCTTCGTGGTGGGCATATCTTGATCCTACATGATGTTTTGTATGTCCCAACTATCCGATGTAATCTCTTCTTTTCTTGCTCTGTTGGCACTTGGTTACACTTTTTATTTTCTGGCGATCGTATGTTTGTCTATCTAGATGGTGTTTTATCCTTTTATGGATATTGTAACCAAGGGTTCTTTAGACTTGATGTTGAATTGTGTACTTCTTATTCCTCCTTTTCTTGTACTTCTATTCCTGCCTATAATGATTGTTTTCTTTGGCATGCCAGACTTGATCATGTGGGCCAAGATAGGATGGCACAAATGGCTAAAGTAGGGCTCTTGGGGCCTTCTTACCAAGATAAGTCTACCTGTGTGTGAGTCTGTTCTAGCGAAAAAGATATCAAGAAAGCCTTTTGGTAAGGCTACTAGGGCTTCTCTCCATTAGAGTTAGTTTACTATGATATCTGTGGACCTATGAGTATCAAGGCGCGCCATGGCGCTTCCTATTTCTTTACATTATAGATGATTATTCATGATTCGGTTATATGTACTTGATCTCCCATCTCTATGAAGTGCTGGATGGTTTCAGACACTTTTTAGCTGAGGTAAAAAATTAGAAGAAAAGGTCTTTAAATACTCTAAACCGATAGAGGCTGCGAATATCTATCTAAGCAATTCCAACGGCTTTGTTAGGAAAAGGGGATACACAGGCAGCTTACCATTTCTGGACACCGCAACAGAATGGTGTTGCGAGCATCGAAATAGGACTTTATTAAATATGGTTAGGTCGATGATGGCGTAAGCAAATTTTTCAATCAATTTCTAAGGAGATGCACTATTACTGCTGCCTACATTTTTAACCATATATCTAGTAAAATGGTACCCTCCACTCCATATGAGCTATGGTATGGCGCGGACTCTTTGGGATCATTTGGCCCTTGGGGTTCAGCAAGATATGTCCACAATGTCTCCATAAGTTAGGAAAGCTGGTCCTAAAGCCAGCAAAAGGTGTTCATCAAGCACCCTAAGAATTCGAAGGGTTGCGTGATGTATGGTGCACATCCTGATGGAGGGTTGACTGAAGTGTAGTCTAGAGATGTGAAGTTTATAGAGAATAAATTCTCAAGCATTGGTGAAATTAGAAAGGACGTGTCCCTATATGAGTTATAGGAGGACCTTCCTACTATCTCTAGCAAGGGAGGGATTCTCAACTTGTCTCAGAGATT
>UESW01001105.1:0-13428 GCA_900491605.1 Calamus simplicifolius
CCTGACAGCCAACACCCCACCAGGGCAGGTGAGGGTCGAGGGGGCGACAGAGGAGCCTCAGGTGCCCGCCGAGTCAGCTCCGGTGGAGGCAAAGCAGGGCCCAAGCATGGGGCCATCAGCGGCGGCGAGCCTGCCCCCAGAAGAAGTGCCGGCAGGCAGCCCTCCGCATACCGAGCCCAAGCGCACTAAAGCCGCCGAGGGGAGTAGGGTCGGACCGACACCCCATGGATACTCCCTTACGAACGACGGGCGGCGAGCGGAGCGGCTCATGTCCCAGGTCATCCTGCCCGAGTTCCAGGAGGAGCTCAGGCACTTGGGGGCGTCTAGGTTCTTCAGGGAAGCCTTTGCTGCCCTTGTCCGGGTAAGTGACATTCTTTTACCCTTTGCTTTAAATTCCCAATAGTTTGCATGGCTGACTTCAAAATGCAGGTGACAAACTCCCTGGGGGCCACCAGGGAAGTAATAACTGAAGGGGAGGCCATTATCCGCCAGGCCCGACGGGACGCCAAGGAGGCCCAGGCCCGAGCTGAGATGGCGAAAAGGGCCCTGGAATCGGCAAGGACTGACCGAGCCAACGAAATAAGGAGGGCCGAGAGCCGAGCGGAGACCGAAGCCAAACGACTCCAGACAGCGCTCAGTCAGCTCACGGAGGCCGAGAGCACCATCGAGGCCCGGAACCTTCATATCGCCGAGCTGAACTCGACCATCTAGGCAGCCGAAGACAAGGCATGCCAAGGAGGAGGCGGAGCGCGCCAAAGAGGCAGAGAGGACAGCAGCCTCTCTGGTCATAGAGAAGGAGGCCCGGGTTGCAGAGGTAGAAGCCGCCATCGAGGCTAGGACCGCAAAGGCCGTGGAAGAGTTCGGGCGTCCGAACGCTACGCGAATGAACTGGCCGAAGCTTCAGCGGACGCCTATCTCCAGGGGTTCCAAAGTAGAAAAAAAAAGGTGGCCTGGGATCTGAACCTTCCTCAGGCTTTAGAGGTCGAGCCGGAGCGCCTCTCTAAAGTGGCCTCGTTCGATGACGAGCTTGCGGCGGCCGACCCGTAAACTTTGTATCTTCTTCAAAATTTTGTACCAAGTCCGATTCGGTCGGCATTTTGTAAATACTTTGTTTCAATGAAGTGAAATTATTTTCCATCTACTATGTTGCATTTTTAAGTCCCCGGCTCACCGATGTGGGACCCCTGGGGGCCGCGTCAGCAGAGGGGTTGTGTTTGTCCCCTTAGGTGACCACGACTTAGTTATGTAGGGCCGGACCCCGGGAGAGCCAAGGTCGAACCTGGGCCATGTCTGCCCCGAGGACTCGGACTTCTGGGGACCGATGGAACATCGGCCTTGGACTGTCGAGGTAGACTCGGGCTTCTTGGGAGCCGGTGGTACACCGGTCTACGGTGCCAATGGTACATTGGACTTGAAGTGCCGAGCTGGCCTCAGGCTTTTTAGGAGCTGGTGGTACATCGGTCTTCGGTGCCAATGGTACATTGGACTTGAAGTGCCGAGCTGGCCTCGGGCTTTCTGGGAGCTGGTGGTACACCGGTCTTCGGTGCCAATGGTACATTGGACTTGAAGTGTCGATCTAGTCTCGGGCTTTTTGGGAGCCGGTGGCATACCGATCTTCGGTGCCAATGGTACATTGGACTTTAGGTGCCGAGCTGGCCTTGGACTTTCTGGGAGCCGATGGTACACTGGTCTTCGGTGCCAATGGTACATTGGACTTGAAGTACCGAGCTAGCCTCGAGCTTTCTGGGAGCTGGTGTACATCGGTCTTCAGTGTCAATGGTATATTGGACTTGAAGTGCCGAGCTGGCCTTTGGCTTTCTATGAGCCAGTGGTACACCGGTCTTCGGTGCCAATGGTACATTGGACTTGAAGTGCCGAGCTGGCCTCGGGCTTTTTGGGAGCCAGTGGTACACCGGTCTTCGGTGCCAATGATACATTGGACTTGAAGTGCCGAGCTGGCCTCGGGCTTTCTGGGCACCGGTAGTACACCAGTCTTCGATGCCAATGGTACATTGGACTTTAGGTGCCGAGCTGGCCTTGGGCTTTCTAGGAGCCGGTGGTACACCGGTCTTCAGTGCCAATGGTACATTGGACTTGAAGTGCCGAGCTGGCCTCGAGTTTTCTGGGAGCCGGTGGTACACCGGTCTTCGGTGCCAATGGTACATTAGACTTGAAGTGCCGAGCTGGCCTCGGGCTTTCCGTCGGTGGTACACCAGTCTTCAGTGCAGATGGTACATCGGTCTTCGGTGCCAATGGTACATTGGGCTTGAAGTGCCGAGCTGGCCTCGGGCTTTCTATCGATGGTACACCAGACTTCAATGCCGATGGTATATCGGTCTTCGGTGCCAATTGTACATTGGGCTTGAAGTGCTGAGTAGCCTCGAGCTTTTTGTTGGTGGTACACCAGTCTTCAGTGCCGATGTTACATCGGTCTTCGGTGCCAATGGTACATTGGGCTTGAAGTGCTGAGCTGGCCTCGGGCTTTCTGTCAGTGGTACACCGATCTTCAGTGCAATGGTACATTGGACTTGAAGTGCCGAGCTAGACTCGAGCTTTCTGGAAGCCGATGGTACACCGGTCTTCGGTGCCGATGGTACATCAGTCTTCGGTGCCAATAGTACATTGGGCTTGAAGTTTCGAGCTGACCTCGGGCTTTTGTTGGTGGTACACCGGTCTTCAGTGCCAATGGTACATCGGTCTTCAGTGCCAATGGTACATTGGGCTTGAAGTATCGAGTTAGCCTTGGGCTTTCTGCTGACTGAGTTACTTGAACACGTGTTTATTAATATAGAATGGGTGTGGGAGCCCAAAAGAATGCGTGTGCAATTCAAAGAAATCGGTACATTACTGATAATATCGACAGAGGTTGTCAGCGTTCCACATCCGCGAGAGTGGCTTCCCATCCAGCCCTTTGATTTTGTACGCTCCGTGGTGGAGTGCCTCAGTAACTCGATAGGGTCCTTCCAAGTTCGGTGCTAGCTTGCCTCCTTCCGTTGGTTTTGAAACTTCGGCTCACCGGAGGACTAGGTCTCCCGGCAAGGAGGTCTTGGGGCAGACATGAGCATTGTAATACCTGGCTGTTCGCTATCGGTAGGCTGCCATCTGGAGTCGTGCTCGGTCCCGCACCTCCTCCACCAGGCCAAGGTTGGCCCGCAACTGATTCGGATTGTCCTCCTCGCTGTATGACTCCACCCGAGGGCTCGAGGTGCCTATCTCTATTGGAATGACGGCTTCGAACCCAAAGATGAGGCTGAGCAGAGTCTCTCCGGTGGGGGCTTGCGGCATTGTGTGGTAGGCCCACAGCACATTAGGGAGCTCCTCCACCCACTGTCCTTTGCAGTAATCCAACCGGACTCTAAGCCCTTGGAGAATGATGCGGTTGGTTACCTCGGCCGCTACGTTAGTCTGGGGATGTTCTACCGAGGTGAATCACTGATGGATGCCTAGCTCGGTGCAGAATCCTTGGAAGGGTGCATTGTCGAACTGCCGACCATTATCGGTGACGAGGGTATGTGGCAGCCCGAACCGATATATTATGGACTTTAAAAAAAAGACCTTACCTTGGCCTTGGTGATCTTAGCGAGTGCCTCAGCCTCAATCCATTTGGTGAAGTGGTCGACGGCCACCAGCAAGAACTTGTGCTGACCGGAGCTGGAGGGAACGGCCTCAAGATGTCCATCCCCCACTGAGCAAAGGGCCATGGTGCCGCCAAGGGGGTCAGCTAAGATGTCGGCTGCCACTGGATGCTGGCATGGTGTTGACAACCGTCGCACCTCTTGACAAGCTCGACATGACCTCCCTCATGGTCAGCTAGTAGTATCCTTGCCGCAGGGCTTTCTACGCCAGGGCTCTGCCCCCCAGATGACTCTCGCAGATGCCCTCATGGATTTCTTGCAGGATGTAATTAGCTTCCGAAGGGCCGACGCACTTGAGGATCGGGTATGAGAACATCTTCGGTAGAGCTTTCCATCCATCAGTAAAAATTTTGGGGTCCACCGTCTGAGTAGTCTTGCCTCGGTCGGGTCTTTAGGAAGGGCGCCATCGGTCAAGTACTGTACGTAAGCGTCCATCCAAGAGGGCTCCTGCTCGACCGGCAGGACCTCCTCCGCTACTTCTATGCTTGGATTTGCAGGTGCTCCACGTACGTTCTTCCCAGAGTCCCATCGGCCGAGGTGGCCAAGCGAGACAACGCATCAGCCCTGGCATTCTCCGCCCGGGAATGTAGCCGACACGGAAGTAGGCAAATTGAATGGCCTGGGATTGCACCTTGCTTAGGTAACATGATATGGTCGGGTCTCTGGCCTCGTACTCCCCAGCGACTTGCTCAGAGACAAGCTGTGAGTCCGTGAAGGCCCTCAGACGTCTCGCACCGAGCTCCTTGGCTAGCTTCATCCCCGCTAGCAAGGCTTCATACTCCGCTTGGTTATTGATGGCTGAAAAAAGAAATCGAGGGCATACTCCACCACCTCCCCCTCGGGGCTTGCAAGAATGAGTCCAGCCTCACTCCCTTAGGAATTTGACGCTACATCCATATGAAGGATCCAGTCTTCCTTCCTGCTTCAGCCGTGGGGGACTCCACGTGCGCCTCCGGGCATGACTCCTCCGGATGCTCCTCGGCCCAAGCGCATTCGACCAAAAAATCGGCTAACACCTGGGACTTCATTACAGATCTTGGCCGAATGGATAAGTCGAACTCTCCCAACTTGATGGCCCACTTGGCCAACCGACCGGAGGTGTCAGGATGGGACAAGATGATCCGAAGGGGATGGTCCTTGAACACCACAATCGGATGGGCTTGGAAGTCCAGCCGGAAGGGCTGAGCAGAGACAATGAGGGCGAAGATAATCTTCTCGGTCCGAGAGTACCTGGTCTCAGCATCATGGAGTACCTTGCTGGTGTAGTAGACTGGTTTCTGCACTCCATCGACATCCATGCGGACAAGCACAGAACTGACAGCGTTGGGGGAGGCTGCTATATAAAAAGAGCTCCTCCCCACTCCTTGGCTTGGACAACAGCGGAAGTGGATAAAAATTTCTTCAGCTCCTCGAAGGTCTCCTAGCATTCCTTCATCCACTCGAAGTTGTTGACCTTGCGCAACGCCTTGAAGAAAGGCAGACACCTTTCTGCCGACTTGGATAAGAAACGGCGCAAAGCTACTACTCTCTCGGTCAGGCGCTGCACCTCCTTCTTGTTAGCCGGGGCCTCATGTTCAGGATGGCTCAGATCTTGTCGGGGTTAGCCTCGATTCCCCATTGAGTCACCATGAAGCCTAAAAACTTGCCTGCTGCAACCCCGAAGGCACACTTGTGAGGGTTCAGCCTCATTTGATACAGGCGGAGATTGTTGAAGGTCTCCGCAAGGTCACAATGTGGTCAGTAGCACGGGCACTCTTGGTCAACATGTCATCCACGTACACCTCCATATTACGCCCGATCTGGTCCTCAAAGACCTTATTCATCAACCTCTGGTAGGTGGCCCCCCATTCTTCAACCCAAATGACATCACCTTGTAGCAGTATATCCCCTTCTAAGTTATGAAGGAGGTCGCCTCCTCATCAGCTGGGTCCATCTTGATTTGGTTGTAGCCCGAGAAGGCATCCATGAAGCTGAGAGTTTCATGGCCAGACGTAGTGTCCACCAGCTGGTCGATTATGGGCAGTGAGAAGCTGTCCTTAGGTCACACCTTATTAATGGCGGTGAAGTCCATGCACATCCTCCAGCTCCCACTGGCCTTGCGGACCATCATGACATTTGCCAGCCAGTCGGGGTAGTGCACCTCGCGAATGTGGCCGGCCACCACCAACTTATGCACCTCCTCATCTATGGCCTTCTGTTTGTCGGGGGCAAACTCCTTTTCCTCTGTCGAACGGATCGGCACTCCGGCTTGATAATGAGCTGGTGGGTAATTACCTCCTTCGGGATTTCTGGCATGTCTGATGCCAACCACACAAAGATGTCAGCATTGGCTCGCAGGAAAGCGAAGAGTCGATTGCGGGCCTCCTCCGAAAGTAGAGCCCCGATCTGGATTGTCTTCGTCGGGTCTTCCCCTAGGAGGAAGGCCAACAGATGCTCGGCCGGCTCCCCTCTTCTTTCTGAGTCCCGGGGATCCAGCGCTTCTGGTGCAGGTGCAGGTACTGTCCCTTGAGGACTGGGGGCCATATGGTAGCAAAGTGGCAGCGGGTTCTGCTCCCCCCATCTCCCGACTCCTTCGCTGGTAGGAAACCTCACGAGAAGCCTTTTGGTGGAGATAATGGCATCCAGAAGGTTAAGTCCGGGCCTTCCAAGTATGGCATTGTAGGCAATGGGCACTCGGACCACCAGAAGTTCATGAATACTGTGCTTTGACATGGTGGCATTTCGGCCGTGACGGAGAGAGTGATCTCTCCCTCGACTCTCACAGAGTCCCCGGTAAAACCCATTAGGGGTGTGGTGACAGGCCGAAGTAAATCGGGAGATAGGTTCATATGAACAAAGGCATCATAACTCAACACATCCACCGAGCTTCCACTGTCAACTAGAATTCTTTTTACAGGATGCTTAGCGATCGTCATGGACACGACGACACTATCATCACTTTTGTTGACCACCCCTCTAGGTCCCTTTTAGAAAAAGGGATTACAGAATCTAACTCTCCCTCCGCGGGCCTCTTGGGCGGGCCGCCTGCCCCCAGGAAATCATATCCATCGTCTTCTCACTCGGAGCGTTGTTGATCATCGGTGGCGGAGGCGCTGATGGGTGATGCGTGTCGTAGCACAACGATTAAAACACCTTAATTTCACTAATAGAATAGTGAGAGTAAGGGATCGATTCCATAGGAATTTTAGCGATTATTTTAAATAAATTTATAAATTTAACTAAATAGATCATTAGTAGTGCAAAATAATTAAGATATGGTCTATCTTATAAGAGCACAGCCCATACCCGTAGATCACGGCCCGTCCCTTTTAAGCATAGATCAGTCTTAATTATTTTACTTAAATATAATTTAATAATAATTAAACATGAATAGAAACTTTATTCATATAAATTAAAAGTTATGACATTAAGAAGGCAACAAGAGAATAAATTTTTCCTAAACCAAACCAAAGACGGGATGAAGTCTTTGTTCCTCCTCTGCATACGCCTCCAAGCCATGGACAACTTCTGGGAGCAGAGCAACCTTCACGGATGAATCAGAGCCTTTGTGAACATGAACATAGCCTCTATTCTCTCAAAGGCTCTCAATCCTCCTTAGAACTCCTCCAACAGCAACCTCCACGATCCCACGGACGATCCCCCCCTCAACGAGCTCCCCTCCTTGTTGCTATTTGTAGAAGCCCAGACGCGGCCAGACATGGTCCAGACGCGATCATGTTTCCATATCAGATGTCCTGTTTCCATATTAAATGCTGGGATGCAGAGACAATCGGGTGCGGAGAAAATCCAGAGATATTACGGATGAAATCAAAATTCCTTCCATATGATGTTTATTCTTCCAATTTGATAATTTCAATCCAATTTATTTCTTAATTGGTGGAGGAAAGATTGAATTGGAAGAGGAAAGAATCGGGAGAAAAATAAGAAAGTCCGCTGAGAAGACGATGAACTCGGTAGTTGGTGCCGTTTTTGCTTTGAGATGTGTGCTGAAACGGATAAATCAATGTAAAATCAATTTCGGGCTCATCTTAAGTCCGATTTGAGTGCCGTTTGCATCGTTAGACTCCTAAAATTAAGCTCTTTAAGTTGATAGGCTTTACCTACAAATATTATATAAAAAATCAAATATTAAATAATAAAGGTAATTTGACCTCTTAATTAATATGTTTATTATGATTATTGTACGTTTATCACTCCCCCAACTTAAATCTTACTCGTCCTCGAGTAAGTAAGAAAATTAGAAATATACCAAGCTAGTCCAAGTATTGACAGTTATCTTACAGTTCTAAAAAATTTCTGGTTAGATCATAAGGGAGGTACTTCATTGGATTATTAAGTTTACCCATTTAGTGATTAAAGTGTAGTCCATAAGAATTTATAGAAGTCTTCCTTCACCACTTTTCACTTTTCTGATTAAGTCTTCTAACTTAATTTGGGTTGGGTGTAAATCTTTTGTAATTTGGTTCCCTTATTTATTTATTTATGTATAGTCAGTGCAATGTCCTAATCCCTTGCTTTCTAATTAACCCTTGTAGCGAGCTTTAGGCCAATGGCTCTCAAACCAATTGGTTTTAGGGCATTAGGTGTAAAAACACCCCTCGGACTTACTGACTCGAGTCAAAAAGGCTTTAGGTAGGACTGACTCTACTTAGGTTCTTTTACATTCTCACCTTTTTACGTGAACAACATCACTTTCTCAGGTGATGGGGCCCGATTATTTAGTGAAAAATGCTAAGAACCTAATTAATTAACTTCAAGAGAGATTTTTTTTTATTTTTTTGAATGATAATTTTTTTTACCCATACCCTTATTAAGTAGATTGTACTATTAAGATCAATGGTTAGGAGAGTCTAAAATTATTCTAAAAATTTTTCTGGGCTAAACCCTACTTTTATTAGGTTTTCTTAATAATTTATTCCTCAGTATCTCAAAAATAATCTAACCATTAATTCATTAATAGACTGCTTGATTAACTTCAAATCGAGATAGAATTTGGTACACACATCTGATTATAGTTTTTACTCGAGGATTTACTTATTCTTTTTCCTTCCCCCCAACTTAATTTCCATTGTCCCTAATGGAAGAAAAATTAATTTCAAGGAAAGATACTACCTGGTAAAGTATTTGAAGGTTGAAGGTTTCATTGTTGCCATCTTCTTTCAATCTACTTCTGTTGCTCTTCTCTGGTCATACTAAAAGAACATACTAAAAGAACAAAAAGTTAAAAATAACTAATAAACTGAGTTGCCTCCCAAGAGCGCTAAGTTAAAGTCTTCAGCCAGACTGTGCTACTCATTATGATAGTGTTGGGTTCACAAGATCAATTGATTCAACAACTTCTCCATCATTAATTTCTTCTATATATGGTTTCAAACGTTGGCCATTTACTTTGAATGTATTTCCCTGCTTGGGGTCTTTAAGCTCTACAGCTCCATGGGGAAATACTTAAGTTACTATAAAGGTCCATTCCATCGTGAACGAAGTTTTCTAGGAAAAGATGTAATCTTGAATTGTAAAGCCATACTTTTTTATTTGTTCAAAAATTTTCTACTAATAAATTTGTCATGATATGCTTTGGTTCGTTCTTTATAAATTTTTGAGCTTCATATGCATCATTTCGTAGCTCTTCTAACTCATTTAATTGGAGTTTTCTATTGACACTTGCATTTTTCATATCATAATTAAATTGCTTGATGGCTCAAAATGCACGATGTTCTAATTCTACAGGTAAATGGCAGGCTTTTTCGAATATGAGCCTGTAAGGAGACATTTCTATGGGAGTTTTAAATGCAGTATGATAAGCCCATCATGCATCATCCAAACGTTCTGACCAATCTTTCTTATCGGGTCTCACCATTTTTTCAAGGATATATTTAATTTCTCTATTTGATATTTCAACTTGGCTACTAGTTTGGGGATGATAAGGTGTAGCTACCTTATGAGTAATTCCATATTTGTTCATTAATCCTTCAAAGTGTCTATTCGTGAAATGTGTACCCCCATCACTAATTATAGCCCTTGGGCATCCAAAATGACTAAGGATGTTATGCTGAATAAACTTGATTACAACTTTATGGTCATTGGTTCGAGTTGCCATGGCTTCAATCCATTTTGACACATAATCAACTGCCACTAGAATGTATTCGAATCCAAAAGAGGAAGGAAATGGACCCATAAAATCAATACCCCATATATCAAAAATTTCTACAACCAAGATAGGGTTTAGGGGCATCATGTCTTTTCAAGAAATTTTCTTTTGTTGACATTGGAGACAATTACGACCGATTAATGTGCATCTTTAAAAAGAGTTGGCCAATAAAACCCACTTTGTAGTACCTTTGCTGCAGTTTTTCTTCCACTAAAATGTCCCCATAGGCAAGAGAATGACAGAAGTTAAGTATACTTTTGAATTCACTCTTAGGGACATCGCCTAATCACCTGATCTGAACAGTACTTAAATAATTCAGGGTCTTCCCAAAAAGTAATATTTGATTTGTAAGAAAAATCTATCTTTTTCTTGTTTGTCCAATGGGAAGGTACTTTTCTGTTACCAAATAATTCACAATGTGGGCAAACCAGGAAGACTGCTATGGGAAATTGAGAATAGCTGCTCATCAGGAAACCTATCTCTAATTATTTTTTATTGTATTTCACTGAGATCCTAGAGATATGATCTGCTACCATATTTTTAGAACCCTTTTTATCTAAGATTTCTAGATCAAATTCTTGTAGTAGAAGGATCCATCTAATTAGTCTGGGTTTTGTATCCTTTTTTGATAAAAGATGCCTCAATGCTGCATGATCTGAATAAACTAAAACCTTAGACCCTAACAGATATGATCTAAACTTTTCTAGGGCAAACACAACTGCTAGTAATTCTTTTTCAGGGGTAGTATAGTTCATTTGTGCATTTGAAAGAGTTTTGCTAGCATAATAAATTACATGAGGTTCTAGATTGAGTTTCTATCCTAAAACTGCTCCTACAGCATAATCAGAAGCATCACACATGATTTCAAAGGTATGGTCCAATCTGGGGGCTTGATAATTGGTGCAGTGGTCAAAGCAGTTCGAAGGATGTTATAGGCTTTTAGACAATCTTCATCAAAATTAAAAGAACTATCTTTGGTTAACAAATTACACAATGGTTGAGAAATTTTACTGAAATCCTTGATGAAGCATCTATAAAAACCAGCATGACCAAGGAAAGATCTTACTTGTTTAACTTAGGTTGGGAGTGGTAGATTTGAGATCAATTCAACCTTGGCTTTATCAACCTCAATACCTTGCTTTGAAACAATGTGTCAGAGCACAATTCCTTACGAACCATAAAATGGCTCTTCTTCCAACTTAGGACTAAATTCATTTCCATACATCGTTTCAGTACCTTAGTCAAGTTTCGAGGCAGCTATCAAATGACACACAAAAACTGAAAAATCATCCATAAATACTTCAAAAATTGATCAATCATATCAGAAAATATGGCCAACATACATCGTTGAAAAGTGGCTGGTGCATTACAAAGATCAAATGACATGCGTCTAAAGGCAAATGTTCCAAAGGGACAAGTGAAGGTGATCTTTTCTTGATCTGTAGGAAATACTGGGACTTGATTGTATCCTGAATATCCATCTAAGAAACAAAAGAAACTTTGTCTCGCTAGCCGTTCTAGAATTTGATCGATAAAAGGCAAAGGAAAGTGGTCTTTCCTAGTCACGGCATTCAACTTTCGATAATCTATACACACTCTCCAACTAGTTGATGTGCGAGTAGGAATTGATTCGCCCTTTTCATTTTTAATCACGATAATACCCAATTTTTTTAGGTACTACTTGGATTGGACTGACCCATTGACTATCTGAAATTGGATAAATGATACCAGCATCAAGCCATTTTACTACTTCTTTCTTAACAACATCCCTAATGTTTGGATTTAGCCTTCGTTGCATGTCTCTATGTGGTTTGGCTTCAATTTCACTATGAATGTGGTGCATGCAAACAGAAGGGTCAATTCCCTTAAGATCAGCTATTGTCCATCCAATTGCCTCTTTATGTTCTTTAAGTACATCTACCAATTTATCTTCCTTCTCAGAGGTTAGGGTAGATACAATGATTACCGGAAGGGTATCATTGGTCCAAGGAATGAATATTTTAAGTCAACAGGTAGAGGTTTCAATTCTATTTGCGGTGGTTCTTCCAAGGATGGTATTAAAGGGTTTGGTTTAGTTGGAAGTGGTTCATATTTTATAGTCCAAGGAGGGATGGTGTCAAACTTAGGTGGTTCTAATAACATGTTTATCTCTTTGGTATACTCATCAATATCAAAGTCATCTATTCCAAAATGTGTAAGACATGTTTGTAAAGGATCCGAATCAAGGAAACTTTGGAATTTTTTATCTACAACTTCTTCGATGTTTACTTCATTTAAATCATACACAGGTGGTCCTTGGGAAGCATTAAAAATATTTAATCTCATCTTCTTGTTTCAAAAGATACATCCATCACACATGTTCTATAATTTATACATGCATTAGCGGTAGCTAGAAAAGGTCGTCCAAGGATGATGGGAATTTGGTTAGGATTACCGCTAGATTCCATATCTAACACAAGAAAGTCGACAGGAAAATAGAATTCATCTACCTTTACAATATCTTCAATATTCCACGAAGTACTTTGACTGATCTATCTGCCAATTGTAGTGTTATCGTTGTGGGTTTTAATTCTCCAAATCCAAATAACTCATACACAGAACTTGGGAGAAGGTTTACACTCGCACCCAAATCTAGTAATGCTTTTTGATTGTGAGGTTCCTATAACACATGATATAATCGGGATACCAGGGTCTTTTAGTTTGGCTGGGGTTATTTGCTGAACAACTAAGCTAACTTGCTCAGTCAAATGGATCTTTTTTGTATTTGTGACTTTGCTTTCCATTTTTGTGTGCATAAATCCTTCAAAAATTTGGCATAAGCCGGAACTTGCTTGATAGCATCAAGAGAGGTAAGTTTATTTGTACTTGCTTAAATAACTCCAGCATCTCATTCATTTTTATATTCTTCTTATCTAAAGACAAAGGAGATTCTAAAGCACTAGGGAATGGGGCTTTAGGTGTGATTGCTTGATCATTGAATTTATTTTCCTTCGTTTTCTTCTTCTTTTTTTCTGGTTTAGCCACTTCTAATTTCTGGGTTGGTTCAGGTGGGTTCAATGTTTTTCCACTTCTTAAGTCATGACTGATTTAGCATGTTCTGCGAATTTGTCAGGACTATTGGAACCCTCAACAATGAATTATCCTTTCGGGTTATCGATAGGCTGGCTAGATAACTTACCCTCCTCCCTTCTGCTGAATGCTATGGCTAATTGACCTATCTGAGTTTTCTAGTTTTGCAATAGATTGTGTGTGGAGTGAAGGATTTGAGTATTCATTTCTAACCCTTTCAATGCTTGTAACACTTTGTCTTTGAAAGTAGGATGATTATTGGTGGAGGTTATGGGATGTTTGGATATTGTGAATATGGCATGCTTCTAAAATTGGTTTCTTGATAATTAGGTCTTAGCGATGGTGAATTGGTTACAGGTTGAGGTTTCCAAGAAAAATTTGGTGATTTCGCCAGCCAGGATTGTAAGTATTTGCATAGGATCATTTCTGTTCTAGGAGCTAATCGGGTTTGGGCTTGGTGGGCTTGCTCTTGAACAAGTTCAGAAAATTGGTATGCAGCTGGACATTCACCTATAGAATGGGTTGGACTCGAACAAATTATGCATACCTTATGTAATTGAGTTGATTGGGGAAGAG
>UESW01001106.1:5000-10000 GCA_900491605.1 Calamus simplicifolius
CCCTTTGCCCCAAGCACGGCGCGCGCCTAAAGACCTGCGCGAGGGCACGGCGCACGCGGGGCCAAGGCACGGCCGGCCACCGGCGAGGCTGGGGCACCCTGGGCCCAGGCCCTGCGCACGCCCGCCAGCCCTTTGCCGCAAGCACGGCGCGCGCCCAAGACCTGCGCGAGGCCGCGGCGCCCGCGCGGCCGAGGCGCGCCCGGCCAACGGCGAGGCTGGGGCAACTCGGGCCCGGCCCTGCGCACGCCCGCCAGCCCTTTGCCGCACGCACGGCGCGCGCCCAAGACCTGCGCGAGGCCGCGACGCCCGCGCGGCCAAGGCAGAGGCATGGCCGCGAGGCCAAGGCCCGCGCGGCCACGCGCCCGTGCGGCCAAGGCAGGCATGGCAGCGAGGGAGGGCGCGCAGCCACGCGGCCACGTGGCCAAGGCCCACGCGGCCATGCGCCCCCATGGCCAGGGCCCGCGCGGCCATGCGCCAGTGCGGCCAAGGCAGGCATGGCCGCGAGGAAGTGCGCGCAGCCATGCGCCCGCCGGCCACGGCCCAAGCGGATGAGGCCAAGGGCAGGGCGGAACTGCGCGGCCATGGCCCGGCGCGGCCAAGGCCCAGGCCGGCCATGCGCTCCCGTGCCAGCGCGGGCAAATGCCTTGGCCAGGCCCGTGCTGGTTCCCTGCAAGCGCGGTCGGTGGCGCTTGGCCAACGGCCGTGCCCCGCCGGCGCGATGCGAGCACGAGCGTGCGCAATGGTTTGCCGGAGGCGGGGCTCGATGCGGCGACGCGCGCCCTACTGGGCCCCCGCTTCGCACGGAGCGGCGCCGAATCGGCATGCCAGGCGGCTGTCCGAATGGGTTTGGTCCGTAAAACCCCGAATCCCTGTGCTAAGGCTGGCGGGGAGTGTACCCGTTCGGTCGTGTTCCTCGGAGCAGGCGGGCCTTAGAACCCCGCGCTCGGCCTGCCGGTGCGTGGGTACCCACGATGCTCCCCGGCCGCTGCCTCCGGGAGGGGCGACGTTCCCGCCCCCTTCCTCGCCTCCCCCCGTCCACGGCGATGCGGCCCTTATCGCGGGGCACCTCCCTGGGGGCTGGGCCGGGGCGTCGGGCTTGGCCTCGTACCATCCCTCCGCCCCTCGAATCCTCGGGCCGCCAGGGCCTTATCCCTAGCGGTGCTCGTGTGTCCGTCGTCGTTGTCCGGCCTCGGGCCGCATCACGACGTTTGCAGCGGCCCCGCTAGTGGATGAATCGCCGGCCCCGGCAGGGTCCCTGGCGTGCTCCCGACGCTTGTCCGGAACTCCGGAGCATGCTGCAATGCCGCTCGTTTCGGAGGAGCCCCCGGGGTGGCCGAGGACTCGATGCCGCGGCAGAATTGTAGGGGGAGTGTGTACGGTCGCCGCAATACCGCTGACGTCGCCCCTCGATTCCTTGGGCTGTCGACGCCTCTTATCCCTAGCGAGGCTCCTGCGTCCGTCGTGCTCGTCCGGCCTTGGGCCGCGACACGATGTTCGTAGCGGCCACGCTGGTGGATGCGTCGTCGCTGGTCCAAGCAGGGTGCCTGGCGCGCTCAGGGCGCTTGTCCGTTGCGGGCCGAGCTGCAATGCCGCTCGTTTCGCTGGAGCCCCCGGGGTGGCGGGAGACCGGACGCCGCGCAAGAATGGTAGGGGAGCATCGGTGCTGTTGCGTGCCTGGGAGCACGCTGTCATAAGAACCATGCGACCGTTCATTCGGCGCGTGGTTGGCCGCTACGTTCCCTTGCCGCTCGCTACCTTCCGGGAACTCTCCCGGGGGCGGCTCTCCTGCCCCTTGCTCCCCTCCTCCGCCCTCGGCGGCGCGGATCATGCCGAGGGCTACCTCCCTGGTGGGCGACTGGGGCGCCGGGCTCGGCCTTGTGCCGCTCCCATCGACCCTGGAATCCTTGGGCCGCCGATGCACTGTCCCTAGCTGGTCTCGTGCTTCCGCCGTCGATGTCCGGCCCTAGGGCCGCATCGCGACGTTCGCAGCGGCCGCGCTAGTGGATGCCTCGCCGGCCTCTGCGGGTCCCCACTCGCTATGGCTTCGCCCCTGACCTGGGCTTCGCGGCCCTTGTCGCGGGGCACCACCTCCACGGTGGGCGACCGGGGCGTCGGGCTGGGCCCCTGCGCCAGTCCCGTCGCCCCTCGAATCCTCGGTCCGTCGATGATGCTTTGGCCAGGCTGAAAGCACGCGCTCTGCCCATGGGCGCGGTACAGGCCTGGACGGCGGATTCGCCGCGCGCGACCTAGGTCACGCGCAAAGTCCCTAGCCCCCGCCGTGGGCGCGCGCATGCCACGCCCTTGTGGTCGCCTGCGACCCTCCGTCGCGGACTGCGCGCGCGGCCCGCGGCCGCTGCCCCCCGGCGCGTGTCGGTCACGCGTGCGCTGCGGACGGCGTACTTGGATGCGCGCGCACGCGTGCGCAACCCTCCGGCGGAGTGCGTGGCGGCAACGCGCGCAGGCCCGAAAGGCGGAGCCGGAGCGCGCGCCCGCGTTACCGCGCAAGGTCTTTGGCCACGCCCGCGGGCGTGCGCAAGGGACTTGGCCATGCCCGCTGGCGCGTGCGAAGTTCTCGGCCAGGAATGTTGCCTCCCCGGTGGCCGACCGGGGCGTCGGCCTTGGCCTTGTGCCACTCCCGTCGACCCTGGAATCCTTCGGCCGCCGATGCACTATCCCTAGCTGGTCTCGTGCGTCCGACGTCGATGTCCGGCCTTAGGGCCGCATCGCGATGTTCGCAGCGGCCGCGCTAGTGGATATATGCCTCGCCTGCCTCTGCGGGTCCCCACTCGCTATAGCTTCGCCCCCGTCCCGGGCTTCGCGGCCTTCGTCGTGGGGTGCACCTGCACGGTGGGCGACCGGGGCGTCGGGCTTGGCCCCTCTACCAGTCCCGTCGCCCCTCGAAGCCTCGGTCCGTCGATGATGCCTTGGCCAGGCTGAAAGCACGCGCGCGGCCCTTGGGGGCGGGCCAGGCCTGGACGGCGGATTCGGTGCGCGCGACCGCGGGCGCGCGCAAAGTCCTTAGCCCCCGCCGCGGGCGCGCTTATTCCACGCCCGCGGGGTCGCCTGCGACCCTCCGTCGCGTTCTGCGCGCTTGGCCCGCGGCCGCTGCCCTCCGGAGCTTGTCGGTCAGGCGTGCGCCGCGGACGGCGTACTTGGATGCGCGCGCTCGCGTGCTCAACTCTCCGGCGGAGTGCGTGGCGGCAACGCGCGCAGGCCTGAAAGGCGAAGCCTGGGCGCGCGCCCGCGGGACCGTGCAAGGTCCTTGGCCACGCCCGCGGGCGTGCGCAAGGGCCTTGGCCAAGCCCGCTGGAGCGCGCAAAGTTCTCGGCCATGAATGTTACCTCCCCCGGTGGCCGATCGGGGCGTCGGGCATGGCCTTGTGCCACTTCCGTCGCCCCTCGAATCCTTGGGCCGCCGATGCCCTGTCCCTAGATGGCTGCACCTTGATGTTCGCATCTTCCCCGCTAGTGGACGCATCGCCGGCCTCTGCGCGTCCCCACTCGCTATAGCTTCGCCCACTTCACGGGCTTCGCGGCCTTCGTCGCGGGGCACCTCCACGGCGCGCGACCGGGGCGTCGGGCTTGGCCCCCATGTGTCAGTCTCGTCGCCCTCCGAATCCTCGGTCCGCCGATGCCTTGGCCCTAGCGGGGCTCGTGCGTGTCCGTCGTGGTCGTCCGGCCTTGGGCCGCGACACGATGTTCGTAGCGGGCCGGCTGGTGGATGCGTCGCCGGTCCCAGCAGTAGGTTCCCTAGCGCTCTCCGGAGGCTTGCCCGTTGCGGACCGAGTTGCAATGCCGCTCGTTTCACTGGAGCCCCCGGGGTGGCGGGAGACTCGACGCCGCGTCAGAATGGTAGGGGGAGCATAGGTGCGGTTGCGTGTCGGGGAGCAGGCGGTCCTAAGAAACGCGCGGCCGTTGGGTTGGCGCGTGGACGGCCGCGGCGTTCCTTGGCCGCTGCCTCCGGGAACCCTCCCGGGGGCGGTGCTACTGCCCCTTGCTCCCCTCCTCCGCCCTCGGCGGCGCGGCTCATGTCGCGGGCTACCTCCCTGGTGGCCGATCGGGGCGTCGGGCTTGGCCTTGTTTCACTCCCGTCGCCCCTTGAATTGAATCCCTTGGGCCGCCGATTTCCCTATCCCTAGCTGGTCTCGTGCGTCCGCCGTCGGTGTCTGGCCTTATGGGGGGCCGCATCGCGATGTCCGCTTCTGCGCCCCGCTTAGTGGATTTCTCGCAGTTCTCATCGTTGTCCCTGGCTGGCTTTTGCTCCCGTAGCTTGTCCCTTCCGGACCGAGCTTGCAAATGCGGCTCGTTCGGTGGGGCAGCTCCGTGGTTGGCGGATCGGGGCCGGGGGCTTGGCGCTGTGCCTCTCCTGTCGCCCCTCGAATCATTTGGCCGCCGATGCCCTATCCGTAGCTGGTCTCGTGCTTCCGTCGTCGATTTTCGGCCTATGGCCGGCGGATCGCGGTGTTGGCATCGGCCCCTCTAGTGGATGCCTCGCCGGCCTGAGCGGGTCATCGCTCGCTAAAACTTCTACCCCATCCCGGTTTGCGCTGCTCGTGGCGGGGCACCCTCCGGTGCCCGACCGGGGCGTCGGGCTGGGCCTATGTTCCGGTGCCGTCGCCCCTCTAACCTTGTTCCGCCGATGCCTTGGCAGGGCCGTTTGTGTCCGTCGTCGTTGCTCGCCCTTTTGCTGCAACACGATGTTCGCATCCGGGCCCCGCTAGAGGATCCGTCGCCGGACCCAGCGGGTACCCCCCGCAAACACTTCGGTCGTCCCTCCCCCCACCCCCCTCCCGTCCGAACGTTTCGGTTGCCCTGCGCTCGGCGGTGCGGTCCGTTGTCTGCGCCCTTCGACGTCCCCTCCCTCGTTCGTGCTGGGTCCCCCGGGCCCCTCGCGTCGTGGATGGGCGCGGGGCGCGGCGCGGCCGCGACCGTGTCGGCGCGTGAGCGGTCTCGGATCCGGAGCCATAGGCATTCTCCCCGCCCCGGTGCGGCCATCCGCCG
>UESW01001107.1:0-13416 GCA_900491605.1 Calamus simplicifolius
AACATCTTCTCCGCCGATCTTTTGTTGGCCTATCCAAGCTTGCGACAACAGGATGGCTTCTGGAGGTGAAGGGAGGTCTACTGGAACCCCAAGTAGTGGCATTGGCGGCAGTGGGGGGCTCCACTGGGGCCGTACCATGATAACTATCGACGGGGAGGTCTTGGCCTCACTGCTCGCAGATCGCGAGCAAATCTGGAGGACGGCCGAGCGATATCTGGCCGTTTCCACCAGGGAGATTGAGCTCCTCCGCGAAGCCAACAGCCGGCTGGAGAGGCAGGTGGCGTCCGTTTAGCAACAGGTGGGTGTGCCGGCTCTGCGGCAGGGGGAGAGCTCAATGGCGTCCAGAGGGAGTGATAAGCCCCTGTGAGGGCTAATGTATCTTTCTTTGTATTTTTCCCTTTTATAAAAGAAGAATTTCTGCAACTTCCGCGTTTGCTATCATCTTTGAAATGCTTTTTTCATCGCGTGAGTCTTATAAATGAAACACCCTCTTGGGGGAATCCCTGGAGATCTCGGCAAGACTCGAGATATAGTGTTCATGCTTTGGCCAAGGCAAAGGGGACTTCACAAGTTTCAGCCGAGGCAAAGGGACTTCACAAGTTCCAGCCGGAGTGCAATGTACCGCACGGTTTGGCCAAGTATAAAGAGTGCTTCGTTATCGCTGAGGCATCGGCAGCTATCTCAGTCCGGATTGAAGCGAAAGATAACGTTCAATCATGCTATACGGAAGAGATACTTCGGTTTATTCTGATGTATAGAGGCAGTTTTGGCCTTAAGCGGGAGCATAGGGCAATGTCTCAGTTTATGCTGAGACATAACGGGCAATTGGGCCGGAGCAGGGGATATCGAGGTGCCTTTATTGAGGAGTACTTGGCTTTTGTGCCTTTTTATTATTCTACCAGCGTCTTGTCTTTTCCAAGGTGAGCTGACCTTCTTTTTGCCGAAATGGATAATATGGCCCTGTAACCTGCAAAAGGTTGCCTCGGTATTTTTCAGGGTCATTTATCCTATCGACCTTTTCCAAGGTACGACATAAACGCTGACTTGCCATTGGAGGGCATCATTTTGCTGGGCAATTTCCCATTTCTGCCCGTATCTCAAAGATCAGCGGACGATCCCCTGTATTTAAGGCTCTCAATTCGAGATCAGGGGAAAAGCTTTTGGCGTGCATCATAGCTCGGGCGACATATTTGGCGCACATTGAAGAGCGCTCTTTTCATCTTCGAAGGTCATGTGGCCATGTGGGTAGGGCATTTTAAATTTCGGGGCTTTATGCTTTAATACCTGGTCCCGGTCCGTTTGCCTACAAACGGGAGGAGAGGGCCATTTTAGGCCATCTTCCAAAATTTTCTTCTCTATGAGTTGTGAGAGTTTTCATGATGTCTGTGTCCCTTGGGCTGAGAGTGGGGGGACTGAGTTTTTCTTTTGCAAGTTGTCTTCCCCCGGATAGCTGGGGTGATGAAGGAGTCGCTGAAGAGCAACTCATCCTCCAGAGAGGAGTTTCGAAGATCATATGGAGAGCGCACAGGAGGTCCACAGAGATCACATGGAGAGCGCATATACACGCTTCCTGTGTGTCCTTTGTGGTTTGCTACGGGGGTCACAGGGTAGGAAGTGCACATGTACCCCCGTAGCATGCACGGACTTTTCGTTCTCCCTCTAACTGGATGCTTAGCCCCTCCGTATGGGGAATCTTCCGCCATGTGAAGAGGGAGTTGAGAGCAGTGCGGGGCTGATGGTCCCCTGTCTCTCTCAATCAGGCAGCGACCTACAGCCCAGCATTCCACCCAGGGGAAGCTTCCTCGGCCTCGGTATCCACTGGTCTGTGTCTCTTTTTGGATCTCTTAATTCATCCAAAGGACCCGTGGGAGGCCGGCCTTGTTATCTATCAAGGTGAGCTGACTGGTTTGTCTGATTTTTGGGTCAGACATCATTATCAACCGAAACTGACTGAAGTGGTTCGTCCGAGCTATTTACTCGTCTTTTATTTCCTGTGCTTCGATGCACTTGTAACTCCTCTTAGGAGGTTGTAACTTTCATTTGATGAGGAAATAAAGAAAGTTTCATTCTTTCTTCCTTTAGCACCTGCTTCTTTTGTGCTTAGAGTTGTTACTCCCATATTACTCTTGTGTGTCATAGCATACTTTGGCAGTGCTATTGCTACTTTGTTCTTGCTAAGATCAATGTTCGGTCCTCAGTGGAGAAAGCGTATATCCATGCTTGAGTCAAAGAGAGGCCTGGGCGGTCCTGTGGACTCATGAGATAAGCATAATCTTGTTTGCAGAACGAAGCAGGTGTTTTTACAGGGAAAGATAGCTCATGGCATGTCTTTGCTGTCGAATAGTAGGAGGTCATTTGCCTCTGCCGAGGTATTATGAGTGTTTTCATTATCTTAGAACATCTGAGGAATCACTCGATTTGATCGAGGTTTTAGACCATGTTTCACTTGGCATGGCCAAGGTAATAGACGCACTTCGGCTCTGGCCATAGCTTCCGTGTTGTTCGTTTCGGCCGGGGCTTGTATGCTGCCCGAACCTTGGACAAAGTTTCTCCATCATTCGGTCCGATCGGGACTTGTAAACTGCCCGAATTTGGATGACGTTTTGAAGACCAATTGGTCCAGCCGGGGCTTGTAAGCTGCCCAAATTCGAACGAAGTTTTGGGGACTATTTGGTTCGGCCGGGGCTTGTAAGCTGCCCGAACCCAAATGATGTTTTGGAGACTATTTGATCCGGTCGAGGCTTGTAAGCTACCCGAAATCGAACGATGTTTCTTTGACGTTTGGTTCGGCCGGGGCTTGCAAGCTGCCTGAATCCGAACGAAGTATCTTTGAAATTTGGTTCGGCCGGGGTTTGTAAGCTGCCCGAATCCGAACGAAGTATCTTTGACGTTTGGTTCGGCCGGGGCTTGTAAGCTGCCCAAATCCGAACGAGGTTTTGCATATCACACGGCTCCCAGCTATGCCAGGAGCGCTCGGCCATACTGAGCCTTCGCGGAATGTAATTTGGCCTAGCCGAGATGTGTAGCTCTAGCTCAGAGCTCGGCCTAGCCGAGGTACGGAGATTTGGCTTAAGGAGATAGCTCGTTTGTGCCGAGAATGGATGCGTAAATAACATATGTTTTCAATTACAACCTTTTAGAAAAAATGACCGTAGCGGTCGTGCCGTGGATAATAGAAACAAGATGCTAAAGCTGTAAATGGGGCAACTCTATTGGTGATGTATGCGTAGGTTGTCCAAACTCCACGTCCGGGGAACGAATTTTCCGTCCAAATCCTGGAGCTTGTAGGTGCCGGGTCCGATGACTTCTGCCACTTGATAAGGGCCTTCCCAATTTGGTGACAGCTTTCCTTGTTTCAGTGGCTTGGAGATGGATGCTTTCTGGAGGATAAGATCACCAGGCGAGAAGGATTTTCCTTTGACTCTAGAGGCATGGTAACGAGCCACTCTTTGCTAGTATGCAACTACTCTGATTCGAGCTTTCTCTCTGATCTCTTCCACCAGGTCGAGATTGGTGCGAAGCTGCTCGTCGTTAGCTTCCTCTGAGTAGCTCTCCACTCGCAGAGAAGGGAGTCCTACCTCCATAGGGAAGATGGCTTCCATGCCAAAGGCCATCCAGAATGGGGTCTCATCGGTGGGGATTCTCTGGGTAGTGCGGTAGGCCCATAGGACGTGATAAAGTTCGTCCGCCCATCTTCCTCGGGCTCTAGCAAGCCGAGCTTTGATCCCTTGAAGCAGGGTCCGATTAGTTACTTCGGCTTCTCCATTGGCTTGTGGATGCCCCACCAATGTAAGGCGGTGGCAGATCCCATGTTCCTCGTAGAAACCTCAGAACTTTGGGTTATCAAACTATCTGCCATTGTCAGTGATAATTGTATACGGAAGGCCGAAGCGGCAGATAATGGATCTCCACATGAAGTCCCTGGCTCGAGCTTCGGTTATTTGGGCAACTGCCTCAGCCTCCACCCACTTGGTGAAGTAGTCGATGGCGATAAATAAAAATTTTCTATGTCCAATGGCGAGGGGGAAAGAGCCAAGAATATCCATCCCACACTTAGCAAAGGGCCAAGCGGAGGAAATAGGGACTAAACTAGCGGAGGAGAGCCTCTGGATGTTGGAGTGTCTCTGACATGAGTCACAAGCTCGGACGAGATCATCAGCATCCTTTTGCATAGTGGGCCAATAATACCCCTGGCGCAGCACCTTGTGGCATAGAGATCGACTCCCCAGATGGTTGCCGTAAATTCCTTCATGTACCTCCCGAAGAGCATAATTAGCTTCAGATGGGTGAAGGCACTTAAGCAACGGCATGGAAAAGGATCGCTTATAGAGCTGGTCGTCGACCAACACATAGTGGGTAGCTTGCAATTTCAGCTTTCTTGCTTCCTTACGGTTGGCTTGGAGCAACCCTTCTTTGAGATACCTCGAGATGGGGTCGAACCAGGATGGCTCGGCCTCAATCTGCATCACTCGGTCTGCCTCCGCGATGCTAGGCTTTTCTAGGATTTCCAAGGGAAACTTTCGTTCGGAACTCATCAATTCCGCAGTTGCCAGTCGGGATAATAGATTGGCATGGGCATTCTCAGATCTGGAGATCTGGATAACTTCAAATTCAGAGAAGTGAAAAAGCAAGTCCCGCACCTTCTGGAGATACCGAATCATGTTTGGCTCCCGGGCCTCAAACTCGCCCCGCACGTGACCAGCTACCAATTGAGAGTCGGTGAAGGCATTTAACTTTTTCACTTTGAGGTCACGGGCGATTCAAAGTCCAGCGAGCAGAGCTGAGTTGTTGGGTCTAGTCCCATCAACAATGTGGCCAGAGGATAGGTGGATCTAGCGTTGTCAGGCGGCTCGAGTCATAGAGGTGGTTTCTTGAACTGCTGGGGCCATGTTGGGGCCGATCTGGAGAGAATTGGGACATCTCGACCTTCTCGGGGGAGCCGAGGCTGAGCTTGGTTGACCAGGGGCGGCCGTGGCAGACCTCCCCAGCCAAGAAGTACCGGGGTGGGGCTGGCCAAGGATGGCCTGAGCCGACTCGGCGGGCCTAGAGACGCCGGGGCCGAGAGGGGCCGGCCAGGGATGGCCTGGGCTGACTCGGCGGGGTCGAAGACACCGAGGCCGAGAGGGGCCAGCCAGGAATGCCCTGGGCCGACTCGACGGGCCTGGAAACACCAGGGCCAAAAGGGGCCATCCAGGGATGGTCGGGGCCGACTCGACAGGCTCGGAGATGCCGGGGCCGAGAGGGGCCGGCTAGGAATGGCCGGGGCCGAGTCGGCGGGCTCGAAGATGCCAGGGCCGAGAGGGGCCGGCCAGGGATGGCCAGGGCCGACTCGGTGGGCTCGGAGATGCCGGGGCCGAGAGGGGCCGGTCAGGGATGGCCTGGGCCGACTCGGCGGGCCTGGAGACGTCAGGGCCGAGAGGGGCCAGCCAGGGATGGCCGAGGCCGACTCGGCGGGCTCGGAGACGCTGGGACCGAGAAGGGCCGGCCAGGAATGGCCTGCGCCGACTCGGCAGGCCTGGAGACGCCGGGGCCGAGACGAGCCGGCCAGGGATGGCTTGGGCCGACTTGGTGGGCTCGGAGACACCGGGGCCGAGAGGGGCCGGCCAGGGATGGCCTGGGCCGACTCGGCAGGCCTGGAGACGCCGGGGCCGAGAGGGGCCAGCCAGGAATGGCCTGGGCCAACACGGCGAGCCTGGAAACACCAGGGCCGAGAGGGGCCGATTAGGGATGGCCGGGGCCGACTCGGCGGGCCTGGAAATGCCGGGGCCGAGAGGGGCCGGCCAGGGATGGCCGGGGCCAACTCGGCGGGCTCGGAGATGCCGGGGCCGAGAGGGGCCGGTCAGGGATGGCCGGGGCCAACTCGGCGGGCTCAGAGACGCCGGGGCCAAGAGGGGCCCGCCAGGAATGGCCGGGGCCGACTCAGCGGGCCTAGAAACACCAAGGCTGAAAGGGGCCGGCCATGGATGGCCGGAGCCGACTCGGCAGGCTCAAAAATGCCGGGGCCGAGAGGGGTCGGCCAGGAATGGCCGAGGCCGACTTGGCAGGCTCGGAGATGCCGGGGCCGAGAGGGGTCGGCCAGGGATGGCCGGGGCCGACTCGGTGGGTTCGGAGACGCCGGGGCCGAAAGGGGCCGGCCAGGAATGGCCTGGGCCGACTCGATGGGCCTGGAGATGCTGGGGCCGAGAGAGGCCGGCCAGAGATGGCCGGGGCCAACTCGGCGGGCCTGGAGACGCCGGGCCGAGAGGGTTCGGCCAGGGATGGCCTGGGCCGACTCGGTGGGCTTGAAGACGCCGGGGCCGAGAGGGGCCGGCCAGGGATGGCCGGGGCAGACTCGGTAGGCTCGGAGATGCCATGGCCGAGAGGGGCCGGCCAGGGATGGCCTAGGCCGACTCGACGGGCCTGGAGACACCGGGGCCGAGAGGGGCCGGCAAGGGGTGGCCTGGGCCGACCCGGCGGGCTCGGGGACGCCGGGGCCGAGAGGGGCCGGCCAGGAATGGCCTGGGCTGACTCGGCGGGCCTAGAAATGCCGGGGCCGATAGCGGCCGGCCATGGATGGCCAGAGCCGACTCGGTAGGCTCAGAAACGCTGGGGCCGAGAGGGGCCAGCCAGGAATGGCCAGGGCCGACTTGGCAGGCTCGGAGACGCCGGGGCCGAGAGGGGTCGGCCAGGGATGGCCGGGGCCGACTCGACGGGTTCGGAGATGCCGGGGCCGAAAGGGGCCGGCCAGGAATGGCCTGGGCCGACTCGACGGGCCTGAAGACGCTGGGGCCGAGAGAGGCCGGCCAGGGATGGCCGGGGCCAACTTGGCGGCCCTAGAGACGCCGGGACCGAGAGGGTCCGACCAGGGATGGCCTGGGCCGACTCGGCGGGCCTGGAGACGCCGGGGCCGAGAGGGGCTGGCCAGGGATGGCCGGGGCAGACTCGGCAGGCTCGGAGAAGCCGGGGCCGAGAGGGGCTGGCCAGGGGTGGCCTGGGCCGACTCGACGGGCCTGGAGACACTGGGGCCGAGAAGGGCCGGCAAGGGGTGGCCTGGGCCGACCCGGCGGGCTCGGGGATGCTGGGGCCGAGAGGGGCCGGCCAGGAATGGCCTGAGCCAATTTGGTGGGCCTGGAAATGCCGGGGCCGAGAGGGGCCGGCCAGGAATGGCCTGAGCCAACTCGGTGGGCCTGGAAATGCTGGGGCCGAGAGCGGCCGGCCAGGAATGGCTTGGGCCGACTCGGCGGGCTCGAAGATGCCGGGGCCGAAAGGGGCCGACTAGGGATGGCCTAGGCTGACTCGGCGGGCCTGGAGATGCCGGGGCCGAGAGGGGCTGGCCAGGAATGGCCTGGGCCGACTTGGCGGGCCTGGAAATGCCGGAGGCAAAAGGGGCCGGCCAGGGATGGCCAGGGACGACTCGGCGGGCTCGGAGACGCTGGGGCCGAGAGGGGCTGGCCAGTAATGGCCTGGGCCGACTCGGTGGGCCTGGAAACACCGAGGCCGAGAGGGGCCGGCCAGGGATGGCCTGAGCCGACTCGGCGGGCTCGGGGATGCCGGGGCCGAGAGGGGCCGGCTAGGAATGGCTTGGGCCGACTCGGCGGGCCTGGAGATGCCGGGGCCGAGAGGGGCTGGCCAGGGATGGCCGGGGCCGACTCGGGGGGCCTGGAGACGCCGGGGCCGAGAGGGGCCAGTAAGGGAAGGCCGAGGCCAACTCGGCGGGCCTGGAGATGCCAAGGCCGAGAGGGGCCGGCTAGGAATGGCCTGGACCGACTAGGCGGGCCTGGCGATGCCGGGGCCAAGAGGGGCCGGCCAGGAATGGCCTGGGCCAACTCGGCGGGCCTGAAAACGCCGGGGCAGAGAGGGGCCGGCCAGGAATGGCCTGGGCTCACTCGGCGGCTCGGAGACGCCGGGACCGAGAGGGGCTGGCCAGGGATGGCCTGGGCCGACTTGGCGGGCCTGGAGACGCCGGGGCCGAGAGGGGCCGGCCAGGGATGGCCTGGGCCAACTCGGCGGACCTGGAGATGCCCGGGCCGAGAGGGACGGCCAGGAATGGCCTGGGCCAACTCGGCAGGCCTGCAAACACCGGGGCCATGAGGGGCCGGACAGGGATGGCTGGGGCGGACTCGATAGGCTCGGAGACACCGGGGCCGAGAGGGGCCAGCCAGGGATGGCTGGGGCCAACTCGGCGGGCTCGAAGACGCCGGGGCCGAGATGGGCCGGCCAGGAATGGCCTGGGTCGACTCGGCGGACCTAGAAACGCCGGAGCCAAGTGTCAGCTCCCCCTCCTCTTTGGGGCCACCGACAGCACACCTGCACACTTGTGGTAATCGGATAGAGTTTTACTAGTCTTTATGTAGCGCTCCATAAAGAGCTAGAGAACCCCAACTAATTATCATAAGTGGCAGACACACGAAAACACATCCTGTTAAAAACTTTTCATTTTCATCTCAATTATATACACAAATCACCCAATCAACATTAAGCATCAACCTGCTCAGATAATATTTTTCATGACATTCCTCAGGCAGTTTACAAGATCACATTCACATTCGACATTAAAATCCTAAGTGCACACATCATGCTCATAATTTTCTCCAAAACATAAGTCTCGTATTCATATCCAAAAAGGTCTAAAACATCATTACATCCCACTGTACACATACACATATACAAAATACAATTATCAAACCACACTCTCTCAATATACAAGGCTAGCATTTATACACTCTTGCATCCAAGCAAGCTTCACCAGCTAAGGGTCCTGTCCTGTTTATCTTGTGATCCTGGCAGAAATACTCACTGATCTGAAAGAACATTTAAATCATAGAGGGATGAGACCTAAGTCCCAGTGACTGGATAACCATCTAACTATGGAGAAATAGAGAACCATAACCTCTTAATTTCAATCGTATGCTGAAACTATTTAACTTGTACAACTCAAAGTACATTTTTAACATGATATCAGATAAAATAAAATGTAGCTTATTCTTCAAATAACATATCAGTACTGGAATACTCTATAATAACTCTTCACTGAAAGATAACTCATTAAAATAAAACTTCATGCATTACAATATGAAGATATGCATTCTTTATCTACAACCCAGACTCCCATCAGGATCTGCTTGCCCACTGGCATCTCAAGTAAGCTCTCCCTCTCGGGATAACTATTTGGCCCATTGGCCCTTTTTATATCACAACATATGCTTTTAGATCTCATGATGCTGGGCTGTGTGTGTAATGCCTCTGAGGTACCACCCTACAGTCGCCCTTCTGTAGGTGTACTCTCATCGGGTGCGTGACTAGCAACAGGATCCCCGCACAAATAGCACCCCTTACCCGTGCGGTTCACCTGGCAAAGTGCTTTGTTCCTTAACCCTGGAACCTCGGGTTTTCTCTCTGCCCCCACGGGCTATATATAGTAATCAGCTCCACTGAGCTATGATTCATGCCCCCACGGGCTGCTCACAACCAGCCCCACTGGTCTGGTTAGGCATGCACTCACCCCTGATTCTGGGGTTCATCGTACGATCTGTTCGCAAGGAGGTGCCGGCTCGATAGTAGTGTGCAATGCTCATGCTACAGTACAGTCTAAAGGGTGATCAGCCCCCTAGCTGCCTGATGCTCAGTATGACTCATACATCATTTGTAAAGCTTTATCATGCAAATATGCCATGTATACATTAAAAATTCCCTCATCGAAACTCATGCTTATGTGTTTATGCTCAAAACTCAAAACTCATTATTTCTAGCTCATAATTAACCTCTCATTGCTAGATGAGAAATCCACTCACCTTAGTAGGTTACTCCTCGACTGGTACAACTGGTACTCAACTCTGGTATTTCGGCTCCCTGGAATAACCCTCTTGACCTACGTCAACATACAGATACAATAGCTATTAGGATTACCTCCACACGAGGTTTTCCCATGAACCATGCATGCATACATGATCTATCCTCTAATATCTCATTATTTTCTTCCACCCTATCTCTACTCAAGATTACTTCTACTATTACCTCAAAATACACTAATCTAAGAAAATCTAAAGTCATACAAGATCTAGGGAAGCTATAGCTTACCTGGAGTCGAGCACAAACCCCAAGCTTCCCTTTCCCTTTCTCTTTCTTCCTCCTTTTTCTTCTTCTTCTTCTTCTTTCTTTTCCTCTTTTCTCTCTTCTTTCTTTCTTTCTTTTCTCTGGCTGAACCCACGTTCCCCTTTTTCTCTAATGACTTGGGGACCAAGTCATTGGAAACTTAAGGGTTAAGGCATGCCAAATCTCCCTTTTACCCTCAAACACTCTTAACGCACGCTTTTTGGAAAACACGTGGCTCACTTATAACCATGATATTTTGCCCTTATATTTTCTTTCCTAAGTTGCCCTTAACACAATTTGCAATTGACATCGGAGCCTTTTCCCATTTTGCCCCTGATATAGCATTTTTTTAATAGATTTATAGCCCAGATCATTTTTCGCTTAAATCGATACTTTTATGTAACATTTCTAAGAAAAGACTTTACCATCTTGAAGAACTCGATTTTAGAAATCCAACGGTTCAAACGGCATCCAAATCGGACTTGAAACGGATTAAATATGAATTTCTCAAGATTTAACTCAGAAAAACCTGCCGTCGCGGAGTCGGCTCGAACAGATCGGCTCGAGCAGAAGTAGGGGTCGACTCCAGAAAAGTAGGGGTCGACTCCAGCTCTGCAGGGGTCGACTCCTAAGCGTGCCGAAAGTTTAAAACCGTGCCGGAGTCGACTCCACTCTGATTAGAGTCGACTCCAACCACTAAAAACGTCATTTTAGGATAAAACTCAAACTAAACTTGATTTTTCTTGTGATTTAAACCCATTAAACTTAAGTCTCTCAATTTCTCAAATCAGACTCATTAACATTTAGAAATATACTTATTTACTCCAAAATTTCTTCTCTTTACATTTATCAAAAGGCCAACACACCCATATTCAAGAAAACTTTCTGACTTTCATTTTAACTGAAAATGCCATAGATTACAAGGTTTTCAGGATGTTACAATTCTCCCCCTCTTAAGAAATTTCGTCCTCGAAATTTAGCTAGATATATTTTCAAATAGATGGGGGTACTTAAATCTCATCTCATCCTCTCGCTCCCATGTAGCCTCCTCTTTTTGATGATTTAACCATTGCACCTTAACTAACGGAATTCTTTTACTGCGGAGCTGCTTAATCTCCCTACTCAAGATCTTCACTGGTTCTGTTGCAAATGATAAATCCCCCTGTAACTCTATAGTCTCAGACTGAATCACATGAGAGGAATCTGGCACATACCTCCTAAGCATTGATACATGAAATACATTATGAATCTGAGATAACTCTGGAGGTAAAGCCAATCTATAAGCTAGTGTCCCAACTCTTTCCAGAATTTCATAGGGTCCAATATACCTGGGACTCAACTTGCCTTTCTTTCCAAATCTCATAATACCTCGCCAAGGAGATACCTTCAGAAAGACTCTATCTCCAACCTCAAACTTTACCTCTCTATGCTTTTTATCTGCATAGCTCTTCTGTCTATCCTGGGCTGCCTTTAATTTAGCTCTTATAATTTTAACTTGATCTGCTGTAAGCTGCACTAACTCAGGGCCTAACAGCCTTCTCTCTCCCTCCTCATCCCAACACACTGGAGTTCTACATTTTCTCCCATACAAGGCCTCATATGGTGCCATATCAATGCTAGAATGGTAGCTGTTATTGTAAGCAAACTCTATCAAAGGTAGATGATCATCCCAGCTACCAGAAAATTCCATGACACAAGCTCTCAGCATATCCTCCAGTGTCTGGATGGTTCTTTCTGACTGACCATCGGTTTGGGGATGAAATGCTGTACTGAACCTCAATTTAGTCCCCAAAGCTTTCTGTAATTCTGCCCAAAATTGAGATGTGAACCTTGGATCTCTATCTGATACTATCGATACTGGCACACCATGCCTACTCACAATTTCATGCACATATAATTCTGCTAATCTATCCAAGGTAAAGACAATCTTAATAGGCAGAAAATGAGCAGACTTAGTCAATCTATCAACTATCACCCATATAGCATCATTGCCCCTTCTGGTCTTTGGGAGTCCTACAACGAAATCCATAGTTATATGCTCCCACTTCCACTCTGGCACAAACAGAGGCTGAAGCTTTCCAGCTGGACACTGATGTTCAGCCTTAATCTGCTGACACACCAAACACTTAGATACATACTCAGCTATCTCCTTTTTCATACCATTCCACCAGTAATTCTGTTTGATAGTTCTATACATCTTAGTACTACCTGGATGCATTGAATAAGCTGAGCTATGTGCTTCCCTTAAAATCTGATCTTTCACTGATTCCACAGCTGGCACACAAACTCTGCCCTTGAATAATAACACTCCATCACCTCTAACAGAAAACTCTGACTGAGACCCACTCTGAATTAAATCTCTAGCTTTAAGCAAATGTAGATCTAGCAACTGAGCTTCTCTTATTTCTTCTAGCATTTGGGGTCTCACTCTGAAAGTAGCCAACAAGGCTCCTGATTCTTCTACAGCTAGCTCTGCATCTAACCTCCTTAACTCAATCATCAAGGGTAGCTGTACGGTTCTGATAGAAGCCAATGTGGCCATAGACTTTCGACTCAAGGCATCAGCCACAACATTAGCTTTCCCTGGGTGATACTCAATAGTGCAATCATAGTCTTTAATCAATTCAATCCATCTTCTCTGCCTTAAATTCAATTCCTTCTGGGTCAGAATATATTTCAAGCTCTTATGATCAGTAAATATCTGGCATCTTCTTCCATACAAGTAGTGCCTCCAAACCTTCAATGCAAATATAACAGCAGCTAACTCCAAATCATGGGTGGGGTAATTCTTTTCATGGGATCTCAACTGTCTAGATATATAAGCCACTACTTTCCCATTCTGCATTAAAACACACCCCAAACCCTTCAATGAGGCATCACTATAGATCACATAATCACTGGCACTATCAGGTAGTATTAGGATTGGGGCTGAGGTTAATCTCTTTTCAATTCATCCATACTCTTCTGGCATTCATTTGACCAATCAAACTTGATATTCTTTCTAAGCAGCTTAGTCATAGGAGAAGCCAAATCGAGAAATTTTCTATAAATCTTCTATAATATCCTGCTAACCCCAAGAAACTCCTCACCTCAGTCTGATTGGTAGGTGATACCCAATTTACTATAGCTTCAATCTTTTGAGGATCTACCATAATACCTTTGGCTGAAACTACATGTCCCAAGAACTTTACCTCATCCAGCCAAAATTCACTTTTACTAAACTTTGCATATAATTGCTTTTCTCTTAATATCTGCAAAACTGTCCTCAGATGCTGTTCATGCTCTTCACTACTTCTAGAATAAATCAAGATGTCATCAATGAATACTATCACAAATTTATCTAGA